>JAYMSV010002647.1:0-10834 GCA_036897745.1 Erodium moschatum
TTACTAGAAATAAATAGAAGAAGAAAGTGGCAGTCATTTTTCTGTTGCTACGATTTTATGTTAAAACCAATATCAGGAACTAAAAATGTGTTAGCTAATTTTTTGAGCAGGTGTGACCATGGCAGCCGAACATATTAACTTTGAAGCATATATTAATAACTTAATAAAACTTATTACAGAAATTGATGAAAGCATGATAACATTACAGAAAGAAACTACTGAAACTATTAATAAACTACTAAAAGAAACTGATGAAAAAATGAAAAAACTACAACAAGAAAAAACAGACATAAATAAAAGATTAACAGAAACAATTAAAGATAGAGAAACAACCAGATCGTTACAAGCTTTAAAACTAAAACCCCAAATTTTAGTATCAAGACTAGCAACCCTGTCATCATCCTCCACTGCAACCCTATTAGAATACGGAAACACCATGAGCGATAAATTAAAATATACACCTGAAACCGTAAAAGCATATAAAAAAAATTATGAAATATTACGACTATAAATCACATAATGAAATCTTGTGGAGTGCCAGAGTCACAAAATATCCAAGGTGCATTTGTAGCGAAGAAGTCAACCCAAATGCAGTAGAAAACTTAATTTTGTATGGCTTTGTAGACAAAATATTATTCGATAAATTTTTTTTTTAAGTATTTCAAGGCTACCCATTGTCATAATGGAATCCGTTAGAGCAATGATAGAAGCCTATGGAACAAGAGGACTCTATGGCATTCAAGTATTTGATGTCAGCACTGACCTGGTAGGAAACCCTATAGTAGTATGTCAAATGTTTAAAACCGGAAAAAATAGTAATATCCAAGGAGACAACACCTCTAATAAACTACCAACACCTTGTACCATTGATAAATTCCAAAAATGCCTAAGCCAAAAACGAGTCACGGGACTAAATACCTTAAATTCAAGAAAAAAATGATATGATGATAGGAAGAAAGGCTCGAACTATTGGAACTATTAAAGGAGGACAAGTTGAAGAAATTATCATCCTATACAACGATAATGATATCCCCTCTCAAAATAACATAGAACTTGAAAGGATGCATCAGAAAATTATAAACATATAATATAAACATGACCCGGAAACAACAAAAGCATACCAATCTAAAACATAATACAAGAAAAGACTCATTCTCGGAGATATTAACCAAGGAATAAAAATACCAAAAGAAGAAGAAGATTCTGATCCCTTTCAGTAAGCTCAATGTAATACCTTAATAACAGGGCAAGAGCCCAATCCTATTACCATAACAATGTAAATCCAACGTATTACCGGGTGAAAGCCCAAACTTATTACCAAGTGAAAGCCCAACGTATTACCTTACCAACATATCACCAAGGAAAAATGGAAGCCCAACATGGAAGCATTCAAGATGGAAGTATTCAAGCCCAACAAAATGGAAGTATTCAAGCCAACATGGAAACATTCAAAGTCCAACATACAATCATACAAGCCCAAGAAGAGAATGAAAGTCCAACATGGTGAAAAGGCCCAAAAGAAAGAAGATTATGTGAAGAAAGAGAAAAATTCAGCGAAAAATGAGATGCATACAAGAGAAGAAAAGTGGAAGACAAATGGAATCTTTGTAAGAGCATCATTGTGATAAGTTGTCAAAATAGTAAGAGCGTTATTGTACTAGTTGCCAAATTAGTAAGAAGCATTATTGTATTAGCGGCTAAAAATAATAATAGCCATTATTGTAATAGTGGATGAGGAGACCTATATAAGGAGCTTCATCTTCATGTAAGAACAAAGTTGAAAATTCCAAAAAGTTCATCTTTGTGAAAGTTCTCTCGATGTTCAGCTAAGCTCTCCCTCTACGTCTATAATTCCTAACTTCCATTTTCCATATCCTTACAATCATCCTTGTAATCCATAGCTAGCATAAACCATTCCACAATCAAGATAGAACTTTGGAAGGTCACATCGAGCTATCACCCCGTACTGGCAGGATCCCTTGAGGCAAGGAGTCGTATGAGGGAGATTGGAGCCAGATAATGTGTACTCCGGAATTCTGAATTCTGTCACAGTATGTTGGATTAAGTTTTGCTATTTATGTTTTATGAAGATCGATTATAAAGTTATGGTATTAGGAAAGGTAGAAATTATAGATATTTAAATCAAAATAATTAATTTGCTATGTTGTGCTTGTGTTCTAGATGAATCTTCGATTATGTTGCTTTATCATCATATCAAGTTAAATTTACTATCTTATGTTCTTATTACCAGAACAATACATACTACACTTGAACTCTGTAATAACATCTTTTCCTCCCCTCTTAAGGATTAGTGACAATAAGATCGAGTTCGAACACCATCTCACCCCACGAATGGTATCAGAGCAAATAGGAACGTGAAACTAAATTCTGAATTGAGCAATCCAAATCTATTTCCCGTAGTTGGAGATCTTTGATACCTTACTTAGCCATTCGTCATCACAACCGGCACATTTAGCAAAGAATGGTGATGGCAAGGACTATGATTAAGATCAGTGACTCTTGACTCAATTAACCCAAAGGAAATTAATATTACCAGATTAATTTGGACAAGATGTGTTGACGAATCTCACTATAATCACAAAACATATAGATCATTATTTTACAAATATGGTGTATTTCCGATTTCCTTCTTGTTATCTATTTGGTTCACTGGTAATAAAAGGTCAATTGCAAAAAAAAGTACCAAGAGCTTGTAGCTCTCTTTTTCTATAATTGCAAAAAAAAAATACTTAAACGTGTCTTCTTGTTGCATAAAAGCTACCGTTTACAGCCCTGGAGGTACAGATAATTTATGTCTTTTAAGGAAACAAGTCCTGAATATCAAGGATGTCAGCGAGCACGCCGGCTGCTGTGGTGTCGTTGCCGGCTCCAGCTCCTTGGATAACCAGTGGTTGTTGCTTATAGCATCGGCTATACACCTCCAACTGCATTTCCATTAGAGATTACAAAGAAAGGTCACGTCTTGCACGACTGAGAATAGCTGAATCTGAATGATACATTACACGTTGCAGAGTAAAATTTATTCTATCGTCTGAACTATTACGCAGATGATCCAGCATAATGTATTTCTTGCATAACTTTGTCAAGTTTAGCACCCGTTACTGTTCTTGCTAAGAAAAGGTTTTTTCTAACCAATGTTCTATTCAGCAAGCAAGATGTTTTCAAGTGTCTTCTGCCTGAGCAAGATGGCCATGCCTAGAATATGTTTCACATATGCTAAGTCTAAAACTAGGCCAGGTACTGATATTTTAGCATGCAAGTAAAAAGGTTTCATTTCTTAAAATCTTTTGATCTCTTGCAACACAACCTAATGCTACTGCTAGCCCTCTCTTCCCATCGGTGCTTTTAAATGAAATGAAGATACACAGTGGAGGATGCTTGGGTTGGATTCTCATACATTGTTAATCAACAGGTGAGCTTATAAGCGACATCTACAAGGGTATAAGAGTATTTTTCTTGGTCAAACTACATCTTTTGGTGACTCATTATAAGCTGGAGCATTACCCTACCTTCTTTTCTCCAGCTTTTACGCTGCTTCTAAGTTGTTTTAAATTTACCACAAACACTTGTTTCGAAAATTAGGAGCACCTTGAGATTGAAGTTAATTTGACCAACTTGTAGGCTACCATGAGGTCCTAAAGAAACATATGCGTGGTTAGATTAGTGTGCAGTCACGATGAAATAATATGCTCAACAAGTGTGACTGAGACTTTTCATTTCTTGTTCTAAGTGAAACCTTGTAGCAGACACGGGAATATTTATCAAAGCAAACCTGCATGACACTCCATGCTAACCCATTTTCCTACTTGGTGATCTCATCCATGAAAATTTCATTGAACATGACTTACTACGGTGCTTAGATTGATGCCTAGTTGTTACAAACTTGCATTTTCTGATGGTGTTAATGGCATAACTTAACCGTTTACCAGCAGAAAAAGAAGAGTACAAAAAGGAAAAATAGAGGGCTTACCACATTATCGCTTCCTCTCAATCTTCCCAAAGCAGAATTCTTTGGAAGTTCTTGAATGCCAACTTCACACCTGCCCTCAACAACATGAATAAATATATAGATAGATAGACGGATACACACGCTGGTATTACACATGCAGAAAATGTTGTGCAGGAGCTAATAGTGAAACATAATATTTGCTCAATCACTAGATGGATTGAGGAATAGCAGTCCGGCAGCTTTATCATGCATTACTCTTATTCTAAAATAAGTGTCCTAATTCCGGGGATGGATGCAACTGCAAGACATGGGTTGTGGGGACAATTCCCCCCACCCAAATCTTTTGTTCTGAATATGCTCTTTAAATTAAAACAAAAATCATATTTTTTGTATTAGTTCTAAGGTTTTTCCCCACTGATTTTTCAAATATGTCCCTTATCGTCCCGTTAAATTAACAATCCCCCACCCACCCACTCATCAATTGCTATAGATCCTCTTATGCCTACTTAACTAAAATGAATGTTCCAATATAAATGTCTTCTCATTTTATGCATGGATCACCAACAATGTTCTTGTATGGGTTAGTAATCACTTATTACTACATGGGGATCTTAGCAAGTGGGGTACATATGGGAGCACGTTGGAAAAATGGAACACTAAATATTTTATTGCGAAATCTCAAAGATGGCACTTATTTCAGAACACTGAGAGTATTAGAAGATATTACCTTATTTGAAGGGATAGCTATCTAATGAAAGCATTGGGACAATCTGAAATGACTAATTCAACTATCCTTTTATTTTACTATATCATTTGAACCCTTTTGCTAAATAGAATTGTCGGTCCTCATCTCTGGAATCTAAATAACTTCTAAAGTAAAGAAATATTAAAAATGTGCATACATCATTGCAAAGTGTCTTGCAGAGGAGTTCATTAAGAATCCTGACACAGCTAACTGGAATAGATAAATTCAAGCTATCCACATTAGCAAGAGAGGAGAGACATGCAATGAAAACCGAAGAATACCTGGAGCCCTCAATCACACAGACATAGCGAAGGACATTCCCATTCAAAGATGCTTTATTAACTCTATCTTGGATATCTTTATCAAGCAAAGGAATCCCTTTCCCCATAAATTCTTCAACAGACATAGCATTGGGTCCCATTTCTTTGGGGTACAAGCTCTCAATCTACACAACAGAATTTTTTACAGTAAAAAATCACGTTCATAGTTGAATTACATGCTCAACCATGTGCATTTTCTAGCAAATGACAGCACCAGCCACCGTGTTATAACTAGATTATGAAACAGAAACTGGATAAAAAGATACAGCACCAACCTGAATGTCATCCATGTTTATCCGCGACCCAAGAAGACGAGCAAGAATCAAAGCCTGTTTTAGTATTGAGAAAAAATATTGAACTGTTAGTCTTGTTTAATTTGGGCGTTATCATGTGTCTTTTTAACAAAAGAATAAACTCAGTGGGGCAAATCTCTTGGAGACATTCGGCATGCTATGATCACCATTAATATTTTCTTTTGTCATTCTTATGACTGCAAGGTTGTGCAGCAAACTAAAGTAATGTGGATATACCGAAAAAACTTGGACATGCAAATTTACATTGATACAAACCAAGTGGATTCCCTGCATTTAGTCTCATATTTATAACACCATATTCCAGAAAGTATATAGATGCCTCTAACTATAATGTAATTTAATTGGACGGCCATCTAATAAGGTAAAATTCTTAGAGATGAATTATTGAAGGGAAACATGTTTAGTTCGGGAATGTGAATCATGCTTCAGGACAAGCATGCCTCTTTGAACTGGCTTCATATCCAAGGTCTATTTTGGAGATGGTATGCTTAAGTATGAAGGCGTTGTTGGGGGAAACAGGCCTATTAAGGAGGAGCAACGAATGAACCCGTAATATACAAATTGGACACCATATTAACCCAAATGTGACATATGAAAGCCTGAAGACAAATAAATAAACTACTGAACACAAATAAGCACAAAAAATAAAATAAAAACCATATTTGAACCTTTCTTGCAACATCCGTCCCGCTGAGGTCATCACGAGGATCTGCAATGGTAATATCATGTAAAAATCAACAGTAGCTACAGCCATCAGAATAAAATCTTAAGATATTAAGTTCTTAGTTCCAGGTACTATAGGCTGCAAGGAAACTCAAGTAAGTTTCACAAAACAGCCTTCTGCCAACCAATTACAATACTTCTCTAATTCCGCGTCTCAGTAGACATCATGTGCTCAAAATAGGGCATGATTTGGAAAGAGAAACGCATTTATATAGTGCCTTGTTGCCACTACAAAAAAATCAGCATAACGAAGTGCAAGAAGCAAAGTTAACTAACAAAACACTGAATTTACAAGGGAACATGGAAAATTTATGTAGAAAAAAATATTTCTCCATGACCAACATGTGCGTTGGTTCAAACAAATCAATGATGAAACCAATTTTTATGTTAAACTCTTACTAATATGCTTATGGGAGTAGGGACCACCACTAACGGTCAACATATTTCCAAGAACAAATGTAATTCAATGCGAGCATAAGTGTAAGGGGTAAAGAATGTCTTTGACTGCAAAAGTAATATGAACCTGGCTCAGTGTAACCCAGATCTTTAGCAGCCTTTACAACTTGGCTCAATGGTTTTCCTTCTTCAACCTCACTCATCACATATCCCAATGTACCTATCATAAACATGGTATGGGAAACACATAAAAATCAACATCTGAAATCAATGTTAGCACGAGCTGCACATATTGCAAGAATGCCTCAAGAAACATGATCTAATAGTAAGGTTGAATAATGAATTATGGCTCAAAATAAATCTTACCGCTCAAACTCCCGACAATACGGTGGACAGGATCTCCAGATGAAAGCACGCGATTCAAGGACGCAATGACAGGAAGACCAGCACCAACCTAACAAGGAAACAAATACTCGATATATTAACTAGTTCACCATAAATAAATCCATATGCAAAATGAGACAAACAAGAATACGACTTTGCTCAGCAAATCTTGTGAAGCATTTTTTTGTCAGTCTCCTAGAATACGAATGGAAGAGAATCACTTTACCAGTCAATCAAGTACCCAAAACACAAATTTGATTTACAATCCTATTTCCAAATCCATAGAAGTATTAAACAGGTACATAAGCAGTATGTCAATATGGACAGCCCAATGAAGTTGCCGTTTCAGAGCAGGTCTACAAAAGCAGCCATAACTTGTGACAAAAGGTGATGAACTTGAAGTAGAAACAGAACGCAAATTTCATTTCGCTCAACGCTTTTGTGATGAAACATTATTCAGCAACAATCATTAAGGCAAAGCTAAGTGAAATATAGATCTTCTACGAAGAACAATATGCTGAAAAGTTGAAGAGCCATAGAGTAAAAGCCTTCACAACTTGGTATATTCAATAACCATTCTGACGTAGGAAAAACACCTGTGATCCTAGTATTAGTAAAAGGAGTGCAAAGCTAAGTACAACCTGTCTAGCTTTTGTGTGCAAAGATATACAACATCTTCATGCTGAAGGGTACCCTGGTCCAGGTAACTTGGCAAAGTATGCAACTAATACGGTAGCTATTCACATCTATGCTAAAGTGTGGGAAAAAATAAGTAAGATTTTATTTTGTATCAGCAAGCTAGTTCTTTGTTGCATGCTACGTTCTTTTTATGCACACTTCTCTTATTTGTGCACAGTTTGCATCTTCTATATACTCGAGTAAAAGGAACATGTGGCTGCATCAAGATTGTTTCCATTTTCATCAATGCATTAAGAAGAAGTAATATACTTACAGTGGACTCATGACGAATGCGGCGTGGGTGTGAAACCAGCTTGTCATAATCCTCCTGTAGGCAAAGAATATAAAACTTTCACTACACACATTTCAAGTGTTACCAATGATTTTGAATAGGAAAAAATTAGAAAGCATGACAACCCCACCGCAATAATGGAACTTTAACGCAGATAATAAAAAACAATGAAGCTTTAACTTGACAGGAATGCATCTTATGAACTTCACCATTACTTTCTCAGAGTAAATACGAAAAGGCAAACAAATAAACCACTCAGTTTATTACCATAGTTGAAGTGAGAGGCTTCTTATTTGCCAGGACAACACAACAATCCAACTCCACTGCCCGTGTTAGCACTCCAACTGTCTCGGAACTGGCTGAGCAATCCGCAAAGACCAAACCTTTTGAAGGGAAATCACAAAAAGAAAACATCAAATGTCAGAGAGGCTTAACACTTGAGGATGGCAATGCACAAAGGCAACGTTGAAGCAAATACATGTCACGGACCTGTTGATTTACCCAGAAGAGCAGCAATATCTAAAATCTTTCTAGTGGATTCCGAACTCGTGAACACTTTGCATTCGCCTTTTTTTATACAGACAACAAGTAAAGCATAAGACAAAGAAAGAAAAACAATGTGAAAAAAAACAATCACTACGACAATAAAGGGACAATCAAAATAATACCAGAACCAGAGAGACTTGACAGAGAAGAGCCACCAGACTTGAGCCGGCAAACTTCTGATAGGAATTTGTCATCCAACTCCATAGTAAACACATCAGAGGCTATAACTGAGCATTTACTATCACACACACCAATAACTCGCAAGTGCACTCCCTGCCAGACAATAAAGGTACAATTTTTCCAATCAATCTCAGTCGTGTGCAATCACGAATCGACCATATTCAGTACTCACCGAGCATAAAGAAAAATAAATGTTCAGTGTTCAAAAAAACAAAACAAAAAACAGATTTTGGGTACAACCATATTTGGGTATCACCTATGAGTCATAAGTGAAGTAACAATCGGATTCAAAAAAAGTGAAATGAGTACAAATCATCGACAAAGAGATTGTCAAATCGAACCCAGAAAAAAACTACAAATATGAAAGAGGAAAAATAGGAGGATTTACCAGTTTGGAGTGAAGAGATCGGCAAGAGACAATGTGGTGGAGGAGCTGGCGCCCAACACCTCCGCAACCCATCAAAAGCATGGGAATTTTCTTCATTTTTGCTTCTCCCAGAGCCTGGTGATGCCACTGAGGTTCTGGGTTTTGATTTTTTGGAGACTGAAACAACGATGAAGTAACTCAGACTGAATGCACGATTGGGAAAGTCAATACATGCCTGTGCCCGTCAATGTTAGGAAAAAAAAGGAAAAAAATTAGTGATAATATCACTTATGCTGACTGTGCAATGGTGAGAGGCAGGGGTGGGTAAAAAAACCCGAAACCGGTAAAACCGACCACAATCAATCGGAATCACCACCGAAAAATTCGGAACCAGTACTTTCGGTTAAGTTATTGGTGGTGGAAGTGCCAAACCGGTCGTCTAGTGGTTGGTTACCGGTTTTTCAAACCTCAAACCGGTAAAAAACCAACCAACCAGTTCTGGGTTTTGATTTTTTAAACTCAGACTGAATGCATGATTGGGAAAGTCAATACATGCTTGTGCCCGTCAATGTTAGGAAAAAAAAATTAGTGATAATATCACTTATGTTGACTGTGCAATGGTGAGAGGTATGACTCATTCAAGGACTGATGTTGGAAAAAGAATAATAGTATGAATCCCTTCATTTAAATCGTCTTCCATAATAATCAAACTCACTAATGAACTTATGTTCTAACTGAGTGCTAACTTAATGCTGAATTGATATTTTAATGAATTTATTAAAATTTCGATTTATTACAGTAAATACTAAAGAAAATTAAAATATTTAACAAAATTAATTAATTGAATTAAAACTTCTAATTTTATTCTTCCCTGAATAATACAACCCAAAACACATTTGACAAGACAATTGTTACAGAGAAAAAGCTTTGTCACTCGTCGTCTGATTGGTAATGCGCTCCAAACTGACCCCATATGTGCTCAACAAGGTCTTCTTGGAGTTGTCGGTGGCTCATATAATTTGTCACACTGAGTCGAGCGGTCAAGCGTTGTTGGTAAGGTAAGGGCCCTCCTTGGTGCCATCGTTCAGGTGGTGTCCAATCTGGTATTTCCGGAGGGCCGTCGTAATATAAGTCTTCATCTCCTGCTTCGTAACGGTCGCGTTCATCCTCTACAATCATGTTGTGTAGAATGATACAAGTGTGCAAGATATCATCCAAAGTATACTTGCTCCAAATGCGAGCGGGACGGGAAATGATGTGCCACCGTGCTTGGAGGACTCCAAAAGCCTGTTCAATATCTTTCCGACAACCTTCTTGAACTTTAGCAAACAACTTCTGTTTGCGGGTATAGGGCACGAACCGACTCCATGTTGGGCAAATGCCATCCACCAAATAATAACGTCGGTCGTAACGATGGTTGTTGATCTCGTACTCCGCGGCAAGCTCATGAACATGAAAAGAGTAGTGGAATAGGTGGTTGTTGTTGACGACGTTGAGTCGTTGATGTCGTTGTTCGAGCCATCCATCCTGAAAAGGAATGCTAAATCCACAAATCATGGGATACTACAGCTTCTAGCATAACAGTTGGATTCCCCGTGGCGATCTCCCCGACTGCTCGGAAAAATAATCCTTCATTAGGCGGTCATGGGCTTCGAGGCGGCTTCTGTTAATCTCTCGCCGAGAAGTTCCCCTACCTTCGATCCTCTGCCTCAATCGTTGATCCTAGGCCTTACTCGCTCCGGTTGAGGTTCGGTGTCCGGTGCGTTTGCGTTATACGTGCTCTAAATATACAAAATTGCTAACCTGATGAACAATTTTATCTAATCCTTTTTTTTCACAATAGTGTACGAGACATTCTATTGCACGCCTTGTCCCGTCTACACACCATCGGTAAATATTCGTTACCACGCTTTTTTTCA
>JAYMSV010002648.1:0-10833 GCA_036897745.1 Erodium moschatum
CCTCGGGGACCGGGCTCTAGAGAAGAAGCTCGCCTGCAGCGACTCTCTCTCTCGGCAGCGTTCGACAACCTCCGTTCTCACGACGGCTCACCTCGTCCGATTCCTCAGTCGAGGTTTCGTGAAATCGCTGGCTCGGGAACTGGAAATCGGTCCTATCGGGACCTCGACGGCGCCGTGAAGTTCATCGGGCCCGAGGTGCGCTTCTCCGACCGGACCCATCGGTGCTTCGCTGCTCGAGTCGTCGTCTTCGTCCGGAACGGGTGCCTCTGCTTGGACAGAGGGCTGGCGGCGCTGGCTGTCTATGAAAGGAGGAACAAAGCTCCTTGTTCCCTCCTCTAACAGCAAAGCCTAAAGGGATGCGCGGGCTGGGCCGAAATTATGGGCCTTTTGGCCATGATGGGCTTAAGTGCAACACCTAAAGGCTACATGGCTTGGGCCAGGCTTATGGGCCTTTTTGGCTCTTATGAGCTCAAATGCAAGATAAAAGGGTCAAGCTCATGGACCGAGTATTAAGCCTAAAACCCTTTGAAGCCAATTATCGAACTTTTTCAATTTTCGTCAACTCGACCAGCTTCGCCCGGACCGATCCTTTCACTAAAACCTTAAAAAATGCTGACGATAGACCTTTTGTGAAGATATCTGCAAATTAGTAAGAGGATGGAACATGGAGCACACGAATATGACATATGGTAAGTTTATCACGAACAAAATGTAAGTTCAACTTAATATGTTTGGAATAATGGTGTTATACCGGATTACCAGACATGTAGACTGAATTAGTGTTATCATAGAAGAAAATAGGGGAAGTAGGTAGAGAACAATGCACTTAAAGAAGAAGGTTACGTAGACAATAAGACCCGACAACAGTGTTGGCAACGCCACGATACCCGACCTCGTCACCAGATAGGGAGACAACGTGTTAATGCTTGGACGACCAAGAAACAAGGTTAGAACCGAAAAAGACACAATAACCAGAGGTTGACTGATGTGTGTTTGGACAACCCGCCCAGTCAAACATCGGAATAGGCTATGAGAGAGAGTTCAAGACGGACGAAGATGAAGACCATGAAAGGGTACCATGTAAGTAGCGAAGAATACGTTTACGGGAAAGAAAGTAAGGTTCACGAGGATTGTGCATGAAGAGGCATATTTGATAGACGACATAAGATATGTCAGGGCGGAGGGCTCTCGTTAGACAACGATAAAATGAAGGATCAAAGACCGAAGAGCTAGATGAGATTGAGAGTTTGGATTTGGTGTTGACTAGCGTGAGATAGAGATTACATGAGGATATGTTAGGTCGAGCAAGAATCTCGCACGCGAATTTATCTTGGGAGAGGAGAAGACCAGATGAATCGCGAGTGACAGAAATACTCACAAAGTAATGGAGAGGACCAAGGTTGGTCATAGAAAACTCCGAGTCGAGGAGGGACGTGATGGTCGAAAGAAGGGAAAGAGAAGATGCAATGAATATGATATCATCAACGTAGAGAAGCAGAAATGAGGTACGAGAACCACTACGGTAGATGATTAGGGAAGTATAAGCCTTACTACTGACGAAGTCGGTGGATAGAAGATAAGAAGCAAAACATTGATACCAAGCTCGAGGAGCTTATTTAAGACCAGAAAGAGCCTTCTTGAGACGACAAATGTGGTTAGGAAGAGATGGGTCGTAGAAGCTAGAGGTTGTTTCATGTAAACAGTTTCAAAGAGTTCACCATAAAGAAATGCGTTTTTGACATCAAGTTGGTGAACAGGTCGGGAACGAGATAGAGAGAGTGAGGATTATCAGGATAGAAGCTGGTTTAACGACTGAAAGTGGCATCACGGTCAATGGTAGGTTATTGATTTAACCCCTGGGCAACGAGCCGAGTTTTGTAACGCTCAAGAGAACCTTCAGAGCGGAATTTATGACGAGAGACTCATTTGGATTCGACAATGTTGACATTGGGTGGGCAAGGAACTAAATTCTCAGTGTTGTTTGCATACAGAGCATAAAGTTCGGCTTTCATGGCTTTATCACAATAGCTTGAGCTAGAGAATGAGGAATTGGGGATATGGTAGACGTGGAGACATGAAGAGCCAAAATAAGGCGTGGCATAAGGGTACCACCCTGACTCCGCGTGGTCGTAAATTTTTTTGGGCTTTGTTACACTGTTCATTAACGATTTCAAGTTTCAAATAGTTTGGCATTGCAGAGCGTCATGATGATTTAGATAAATAATTTGAAAGAAGAATGGTTAAATTTAGAGACGAATTACATGTATCATGGCTCATAGACCATGGTGCTCTTAGCTTAAGAGTCTTTTTTGACATAACAGGACTTATATCAATTGACATACCCTTTAAAAAAAATGTAGCACAACCACTTAAATGTATTTTGATTTAATTTATGTTTTCTAGAGCAGTTAACGTTTTTTTAACAAAAGAAAAAGTTTTACTGAAAGCAACTAAAAAAGGGAACAAAGAGAAGAATAGTGGGAGAATTGACCATTCGGGAACAATCCTATGACTAATTCTCTAATAGTAACCGTGGTATAGTCAGTTTTGACAAAAAAGACTAAACGTAATCACATAAAGACTAACAAAAGAATGCAGAAAAATCAATCCCGGCTTGACCTGAAGCCAACCTTGGGTGCATGTTTACTGCTGGAACCTCCCTTGAGTCTCATTTAATGTCCAGATAAAGTGTTTGGTTTGGTCAGAGAATATAGTAAATAGTGAAGGAACCCCTAACAGGGTCGGGTTGTCATTCCTCCATAACAACACGAGGCCCCCGAGAGGCCTTATGGAGTATGGCGGGACTGTTTCCTAGCCCTCTCCTGATGCTCAGTCCCCTCGTCTTCATATTCCGCCATCTCTACCTAGGGCCTTCTTTGTCTCAATGCCCACGGGGGAAGATTGAGCAATCCCTTCTTTAGCCACCCCATAAGCCGTTCTCACTTGGGGAGCCTTCCTGGAGAACCTGCCCCACCTATTTGGGTGTTAGGCGGGATATTGGTTGTGACAACCAACATTATATCTCGTGTCAAACCCTTCTCTGTCCCTCCCGATGAGCGGGTGGCCAAGCGGGCTTGGGAAGCCCGATACGTAGTGTTAACTTAGGCAGGACGTTGGTTGGAAATTGTAGCCCTCGAGTTAGAAGAGGAGAGAAACCTAGGGGGACTTCTGGTGAGGATTGGGGTGGCGACAGGTCCTTCCAATCTCTGTTGTCGGCTGTCTAGGCTTTGAGACCCCATTTGCAGCAAGGGAAAGGTCAAACAATGGCACACCTGGCAGGGGCGTGTCACACTCATAAACCGCATGGCCCAGACATCTATAGTTGAAACAGAACAACGAGAACCGCTCATACTTCAAGTGACCGTCACCGGTTGGGGCAACTCTTTAAATCGCAATGTTTCCCATCGTGGCACCTGTTGCAACTGATATTTGTGCGTATAACTGGATCCGATCAAGAAGGGGTAAGGACAACTCATTCAATAGTTAGTCAACGAGGATGAGAGGGGCATGACGGAAACACCACGGTTCGCCCTGTCTCACTCGACCATTGGCTTCCTACTACGATAATTAGAAGTCGTACAGTCCCGACGCCAAGTCCTTGACCACCAGGCAGTCTGACGAGGGTCCCCACTCCTTCGTGATGATTCAGAGCATGATCTCGCCCTTATATGTCCATTTCATCCTGTACCGGAGGAATACTGGGTAAGCAAGGTCCATCGGTGTGTGAGGGACCTCGATGACAGCTTCGTCGTCCAGGAACAAGGAACAAACTGCATATTCATCCCCGATGTCAACAATGGAGAAGCCGTGACAAGGGACATCATGGTCGAGTGCGATTGGAATGACATAGCCGGGTGGGAGCAGGGGTGCAAACTCCTCTGGATCTTATTCGGAGAGGGTGTCATACCTACCGGTGACAAGGACGACTAAGTTCCGTCGAGAAAGAGGGTGGTGCAGTAGACGACCGTCTCTTGATGACCGGTTTGTGTGGTGCTTGCTACAGCCTACAGCCAACAAAAGAATACGAGAGCAAAGGCCTACATGGATGATGGGCAGAGTGACAGAATTGGATAGGGTCAAGACTACATGGCTATGAGGCCGATGGTTGGACGGCTCACATTCAATTCAAGGAGATCAGACGTTCCATATATGCCGAACTGGGCCCTACCTGCTAGACTGGCAACCAATACAATCAGTGCAAGTTATATCTACTAGTCACTCGCTCCCCTGTCTATATATATATAATAGATACCACCTACCGATCAAATCTGTCCAAGTCACCGCCATAATTCCATGGCTCGCTTCCCCGTCGCTGTCGTCGTCTTAGCCGTCCTAGCCTTCTCTGGTTTCGCCGCCGCAGCTCGCGGTGGCGTCGGCAACCCGATCCGGCTTCCTTCCGAAGCTTCTAGATTCTTCCTCAGCGGTGGCGCAGACGATATCAACGCCGCTGACGCCGTGGGAACTAGGTGGGCAGTTCTGATCGCAGGTTCTAACGGCTACTGGAATTACAGGCACCAGGTAGTTTTTAATTTTCATTTTACACTCATATTTTCCTTCATTTTCAATATGTTTTACTTTCTGAATTTGCATGGATTTTTTTTTTTTAAATCCTAAAATATGTTGTACGAATGTGTATTTATGATATAGTGTGTCCGCTGCTTCTGTTGGATGATATGATAGAAATTAGGGGTTTGGTTTAATTTCAGATAGGTTTTTCTTTCAATGAATTCGAGCTGTAATTGACAAGTTAATGTTATTTCTGGGAAATTTGGTACCATTCTTTCCTTGTAAGTTAGGTTTTGGTTTAGATATTTGAAACTTTCTGGAATTTGTCTTTCTCTGGCAATTCAAGTGTGTTATGCAACTTAAACAAAGTTGGAATTTGACCATTATAGCTTAGGCTGTTCTTCATTTTAATTATAAACTTCGACCTTAAAGATTGAATGATGATTCCGGGCTCTACACGGAAGTAAGTGTATTTTGAATGTATCATTGTGACTTTATGATGGATATGTGAACAAATTTGTGTGAGATATTATGATCTTTCTTTTCAAAAGGCAACCCCACACGGATATGATCCCAATAATATCCCTTGAGTCATGAACATGATAAACAATAGCCTTTTGAAGTAAAGTACAGAAATTGCTCACAAGTACATTATGGGTTTCTATGCTATGAAGAGTTGTTGCTAATACTCTTAAGTGGAGATGGGTACATGGTAAGGTGTAATTTTGTAGTAAAACTGCTTTATATCTGCATCTCCACATCTCAAATCTTGAAGGCATGTCTAAGTTATATTTAGCATATATACCGGGGTATTTTAATTGCATTCTCCTTGTTTCTACTTGATGCTGATAAATCTGCACTTCTGTCTTCTAGGCTGATATTTGTCATGCCTATCAACTCTTGAAAAAAAATGGGCTGAAGGATGAAAATATCATCACTTTCATGTATGATGACATTGCTTCCAACGAGGAGAACCCTAGGCCCGGTGTCATTATAAACAGTCCGCATGGTGAAGATGTTTACAAGGGAGTTCAAAAGGTCAGTATTCTTTCCTTGGATTGTAGCCTACCTAGGGTTTACCTTTTTCTTGTCTTATTTATTTTATGGTTAACTTTTCTTGTGGCAGGATTACACTGGGGAAAATGTCACTGTTAACAACTTTTTTAATGTTATCCTTGGAAACAAATCTGCTCTGACAGGGGGCAGTGGGAAGGTTGTTGATAGTGGACCAGATGATCATATCTTCATATTCTATAGCGATCATGGGGGTCCTGGGGTACTCGGTTAGTATGTACATGCTTTGTATTTGACCTTTTTTTGTGTCTAGGTACACAATTGACGAAATCGTTTCCTTACATTCCATGCTCTGTTCTTGTGTTAGGGATGCCAACTAGTCCCTACATATATGCTGATGATCTGATAGATGTCTTGAAAACGAAGCATGCTTCTGGGGCTTATAAAAGCTTGGTATTTTACTGGTTCAACCATTTATTGAATTCATTAGTATATTTGAGTTGCACTTTCACATTCTTAAACTATAGATTTAAAACTACAGGTATTTTATCTCGAAGCTTGTGAGTCTGGAAGTATATTTGAGGGTCTTCTTCCTGAAGGTTTGAATATATATGCAACCACAGCAGCAAATGCTGAAGAGAGCAGTTGGGGGACTTACTGCCCAGGAGAGTATCCTAGCCCTCCCCCAGAGTATGAAACCTGTTTGGGCGATTTGTACAGTGTTGCCTGGATGGAGGATAGGTAAGCATAATTTCAGATTCTCCTTACGTCATGATATGATACTCTAATAATGATTCACTCTAGCTGTTCAGTGCTCTTAAAAATTCCAAATTGTTTGGTTCTGCTCTGATTGTTTGAACTAAGTTGAGTAATATTTACAACTATGACCTCCTTAAGGGGTGACTGATGGTTTGCATTCAATTCAATCTGAAGGTGTGCTAGGTCTGGTTATGTGGTTAAGCAATCTGTATTATAGTTCCCAACCATAGATTAGGCTCTGAAGTTCTAATAACCTACTGGCCTTTAGATGGTGAAATCATTCAAAAGTATAACAACAATAAAGCCATTTCCCAAATATTAATGAATCCTTTAGAAAACAACTTGACATCTACTACTCCACTTCATCTTACATATGTCCTCCTTTAAGTCCAACATCACCATGTTTTCTTGTTAACCAGCTCAATGTTAACCTAGGTCTATACCCCTACCCTTTTAGTTTTTCCTAGTTGAATTATCCCATCTTTTGCCTCCCTACTCTGCACATGCCCAAATCACTATAAGTTGTTTTCTCCCATCTTAACTTCAATGACATTCTAAATCATGCAAATTTGCAATGTCTATAATTGTTCAAGCACTTTAAGTTCTGACTGATGTTTCTTTCATTGTTTCAACAGTGACATACACAATCTGCGGTCAGAAACTTTGCACGAGCAATTTGAACTGGTGAGAGCTACAGTTCAATTTTATATATTTCGGGTAGTCTAAAAATGTTCGTACCACTGGGTTGATATCACATAACTTGAATTTAGAGTTGAAGACGAAGGAAATATTATATCTTGCTGAACTATTGCTATGCTATCCTTTATCGATATTTCAAGTTTATTGTGCGGTCCTTTGCATTGTAGGTTAAGAGGAGAACTGGAAATGGGGTTTCCTCTTATGGCTCCCATGTCATGCAATATGGTGATGTAGAAGTCAGCAAAGACAACCTTTACATGTACATAGGCACAAATCCAGCAAATGATAACTTTACTTTTACGGCTGAAAACTCCTTGATGCAACCTTCGAAAGTTGTTAACCAGCGTGATGCCGATCTCCTTCACTTTTGGGATAAGGTCTGTGTATTCTCTTGGATATCATATAGAGTTAGCCTCTTGCCTTTGGGAAACTAGCTCATGTTTCAAACTGATTATCTTTCTATGTCATACAGTTCCGCAAGGCCCCTGAAGGCTCAACTAGGAAAGCTGAAGCTCAGAAGGACTTTGTTGAAGCCATGTCACATAGAATGCATGTAGATAACAGTGTGACACTTATTGGGAAGCTCTTATTTGGAATTGGAAAAGCACCAGATGTGCTCAACACTGTTCGACCTGCTGGGCAACCTCTTGTTGATGATTGGAAGTGCCTTAAAACTACGGTAATATTCCCATTTTCTGATCTTCTCCTTTGTTTATATTTTGGGCCAGCTCTTGTTGAAGCGGTACAACTCCGCTAATATCTGATTGAACCTATAAGAACTTGCATTCCAGAAATTTAAAATGAACTGAGCCTCCTTTTGTTAACAAATAAAAAAAAACTTGATTCTAAAGTTGGGCAGTGATAGTTTCTGCCTGATTAACTTGGTACTCTTCTTTTTTTCAGGTGAGGACATTTGAGGCTCATTGTGGATCAATCTCCCAGTATGGGATGAAACACATGCGATCCTTTGCAAATATATGCAATGCTGGAATTGAAAATGATCAGATGGCCGAGGCGGCAAAGCAAGCTTGCACTAAAGTCCCTTCTGGACCTTGGAGCTCTCTTCATAGGGGGT
The DNA here is from genome assembly GCA_036897745.1 of Erodium moschatum. Taxonomy (NCBI): domain Eukaryota; kingdom Viridiplantae; phylum Streptophyta; class Magnoliopsida; order Geraniales; family Geraniaceae; genus Erodium; species Erodium moschatum. The sequence continues at coordinate 8,054 of JAYMSV010002648.1, forward strand.
TCAGTGCCTAAACACTGTTAACACTGCACAGTCCCGAAGATTACAGAAAGAAGCTTGTTCTGTTCTACCATATGACCTTCTATCCTATATTTAAAGGGTGTGTGTACTGATAATGACCGTGAATTGTGATTTTGGTTTGCTTCAGTGTAAATATACCACGAAAGAAGCCCATTACCAGATTGCTTGTAATGAAAGCACAGTCATCATGTGCTTGTAACATATCATTGTATTTGCTGATAAAAACATAGGCATATTATTTGCAACTTTCTTCAGTACTTGAATTCTTAGTCTAGTGTAGTCGTCGGGTAAAGTGGATGTTACTGTGACAAAAGACAGATATAAGAGCATTCCCAACTCTGTCTAAGAGCATCCACAATGATACTAGTCTATATAGTTGTTTGACGTAGTTGTTTGAGTTTCTTTCTCCTCCAAACAACAACCTGCTACAACTACCCTCTACAATGGATGGACTAAAGAGTAGTTGGTTTGGTGTATTAGTAAGAGCAAATAGCCAAAAATGCATTGCGCCAGCGATGGGAGTCGTTGCAGGATCCTACATCCACAAACACTCTCTCCTCAAATATTATTATTTTATTATTTCTCTCCTCATAAAGGATACAACGACACCTAAATAACGGGTACTAGCCGACCATTGGAGATGCTCTAAGTGGCCTAGACGAATAGGAGGAACATGGGCTTCTGTTTGGACAAATCATGGGGATGAAACCGTGTCTGAGACTTGGTTAGGCGATGCCGTCTTGCTTGAGTGAATCGTCTAAATGAGAGCAAATGGGTGCAACAACTGTTTGGGGCTTTGATGTATATATTTTACATTTTTAGAGTATTTTCTCCATGTTCTAATAAGGATTACTTCACTTTCCCCTCGTTTCCAGCATTTTGCGTATGACTAAGTTTTTGTAGGTATTTGGAACAAAAGGACCCAAAACGGACAAAATTGAAGCAAGAAGCATTCAGCACTCGACCCGTCATTTGATTGTGTAGAGGATCAAATATGCTGATACCCGACGAGACACCTGACCGAGTAGAGAAGTTGAGTACAACCATACTCGACCACTTACCCGGTCGGATAGACCATCAGATACCATAATACCTAATCTGATTGACCATCAGATACCACAATACCCGACCATCTACCCGTTGGATGGATGCTCGAGTATTCTTCGGAGTTAAGACGACACGCGCTGACAGTTCCATTATCGGGCACACACACCAGGCAGTTTTGAAAAAAAATATCCTATTTAAGTTTTCGACCAGTCGTCTTAAGTATTGTTGCTCCATTCCAACTAAAGAGCTTATCCTATCATGTTCTCTGTTTTGCTCAGCTAATTTCGCTCGTATTTGTGCTCTATACGAACCAAAGAGTCTCTCAGCTTATTTTCTCGTTTCGTCCAACCACTCCAGTTCTTGTTCACTTTGTTTCGACCAGAGCGCTCCCAAGTTTCTACCAGCCGTTCTTACCGGCATTTCCAAGTAAATATTACTGCTCCGCTCCGACCAAAGAGTCATTCCAGCCTTTCCGACTGGCCGTTAGTGATGTTGCTCTGATCCGATCGGAGAGCCATCCCAACTATGATTGGTTGTTAGTATTGTTGCTCTGTTCCGAACGAAGAGCCACCTAGTTCATCATAGTTGCTCCCAACGACCATCATAAGTTTTTTTTTTTAATCAACAAGACAAATATTAAATTGAAACCTCTTTCGAGGATAAAGAGGAGTACAATGTCTGACTACAGACAACAAAATCTCAACCGAAAAAACAACACCAAGGAACCGCAATTAGGAGCATGTCACACATGACACCTCTGAATACAACCTGGAGCATGCCTCAAAGGCACCTCAAACCAGAACTACAAAGAGAGAGCCAACAGATGAACCTCAAAAGAACAAACCTAGGATAAGAGCAAATTTTTGACCTAACTACCATATATAACAATCATGAAGAGCAGAAAAAGAAGGTCTAAAACCCACATATAACCAACATGAAACACATTTAAACAAAATTACATGATCGACTTCTCAATCCTCAGTACACCTTCGACTGCAAAAGCCACAACCTTGGGGATGCCAAGAGAATCGCGCCTATCTTCTGTAGCTAGGGGATGCAAACGAACACTGCTCAGTCTTCACGAAGAGGACCCAACCCGGGCCAGCACCACGGATTGACTCGAAAGGAGTCCACAATGCCGAGCCCGCAACCTGCCACCGCACAACGGAAAGGGGAGGCATAGTCGAGCTTGGGAACACCCACCAGAGCATAAAGAAAGACCCAAAACCGAAAAAAAACCATTGTTGACCCGCAACTCAGGAACCTCACACTGCTCGGTTAATGAAGTAACCCGCCAGCGGCCAACACGCGTCGGCGAACCAAAAGGAGAGTTAGGCGAATCTGACTCAAAATCTCCACTGATTGAGAAGGAGAGCCGGAAAACTCCTAAATGAGCCAAGAGAACCAACGGGATAACAGAGAAAAGGAGAAGACGAACAGAGATCCAGACAAGATAAAGCAACTCTAGATACATGCTCCTTCCCAACAAGTACCAGGAAAAGAAACAAACCGAAACAAAAAAAGGTGAGAGGAGAAAGGACCTTACCACCCTCGGTCACAGACCTCCACGCCAACCCTCCGAAAACCAGGCACCGTACCTGCCATCTCCGCGGACTGCACAAAAATCTCAGCGAGGACAAGTCAAGCGAGCCACCACCCAAGCTCGGCTGAGGCTTTTCACCGCTGGGCAACACCCACAGAAGGCGGCGAGACCC
>JAYMSV010002649.1:0-10830 GCA_036897745.1 Erodium moschatum
AAATCTGATTGTAATGAGACATGTGAGACTCTCTACACTGTACTGATTCTATACTTTTATTAATAATATTCAGCAGCTTTTAGTTAAAAAAAATTACTTTTAATTTTAATACAAAGCTTTCAACCATCCGTCAATCCCCCGTGGGTTGCCCTAAATTAAAGTAAGGATGAAATTAAAATTAACGAATAAAAGTTATCTTATTAAATTAAATTCGGGGGAACGCAACTATTTCCTCTCACTGATCAATTGAGTCGGTTTATGCAGTGAACCGGTGTTGGATCCTTTCCTTTAAACGTCGTCGTACAAGCTGCAATTTCTCGAACTTGCCTCTAGGTTTTCGATATCTTCTGGACCTCTGCGACTGCAAAGCTCGCTCCTTTCTCCTCCGAATACAACCATGGACGGCTCACGCGCCTGCAAACGGTGCCGGAAACGCGCCATCGTCCGCGACGACGTCACCGGTGACTCGGTGTGCTCGTCGTGCGGCGTGATCCAGGACTTTGACAACTTCGAGGCTCAGATCGGCGGCATCAGCGGCCCGGTCGGGACATTCGTCCGGCTCGGCACCTCAGGTACGGGCACTCTATACCAATACAAAGAAAAGAAAATTTTCGAAGCCCAGAATCTAATCGATGAATTGATGTATAGGCTCGGGTTGTCTGGTCCCAAATCCAACGATGTTAAGAACATGGTCAGTAGAATCACGGAAGGCGAATTCGGCCTCGGTGATTGGGTCCCCATTTTGGTCGGTGCTTGCGCTTATGTTGTAATGAGGAGTGATGACAAATCATTGCCCATTGCAGAGATTGTTTCTGTGATTGGTGGCGACGAGCACGAGCTAGGTCGGATGATTGCTAGGGTTGTTGCTTTTCTGGAGTTGGAATTGCCTGGATTTGACATTGTGGGTATGTTTGAGAGGACCTTGAAGAACTCCCCTAGCTTGGAGGGTGTGGGTAAAGACAAGGCGGAGAGGATGCTGAAGCAAGGCGTGTTCTTGGTTCAATGCTCCATAAAATGGTTTTTAACTACCGGTCGGAGGCCGCTTCCAGTAGTAGCAGCCGTGTTGGTCTTAGTTGCCCAAATCAACCAAATTGGTGTACGGATTGAGAATGTGGCTAAGGAAGTTCATGCCAAGGTTGTCACGTGTAAATCGCGATATAAGGAGATTTTGGAACACCTAGTGATGGTTGCTCAGGTGTTGCCTTGGGGGAAGGATATCACAATGAAGAACATTGTTAAAAATGCTCCATTTGTGATTCAATACATGGAGAAGAAGGCAATGTTGAAGCCTGAAAAGGAAAGGGATGGTTTGGATGATGTGGGTTTTGACTTGGATGACACTCTTAGCGAGTGTTTGAGTAAATATGTTGGGTATGATACAGAGAACAATTTGGGGTGTTCTGAGGGAGGAGATTTGAGTATAGTTGCAAGAGAACAAGTTCATAATACGAATGAGTTAAAGCTTTCCCATGAATCACTGTCTTTAATGTACAGCAAGTTCTTGGACAAGGTTGGTGGCGTGAATTCCTTGAGAGAGAGTGAAACTGTTAATGGTCAGAAAAGGAAGAGAGGGTTTGAGGTAGAATCATATACAGATTGGTGGGATGGGAATTCGGAATTAAGCAAGAAACTTTTGCTCGAGGAAGTATTGGAGAAAGATGTAGGATTAGATCCTCCACCTCCATCTTTTGTCGCTGGTTGCTTGGCTTATAAGAGGAGGAGAGAAAAGATAAAAGCTGCCAAGATCCGGATTAATAAAATCATGAATCCACCGAATGTGGTCTTGGAGGACAGTGACGAACTTCAAATTTTGGACAATGTACATGCTCGGAAGAAGAAGAAAGGAAAACAATTTTGTGATATTGATTGGGAAGACTTCATTATTGAAACCCTTCTCCTTCACGGGGTGAAAGAGGAAGAAATAGAGAAGGGCCATTACAATTCTTTGTTGGGAACTTATGTGTTTAGCTCTGGGACTGTGTGAGTGGTTCCAGCTATGAAAGCACAGAGATCTTATTTTAAATAACATCTATGCAGATTGCTGGTAATTCATTGTCTACCCTTTGATGGAAATCCTTACATCATATATAATACGAAATACGGTTGTTCATTTTATCTCTTTTATTTGTGTGTTTCATTGCCTCTTTTGCTTGGTTCTTGTTAATATCAGTAGTACTGATCCTTGTAGATGTTGGCTTCCTTTACTCGTCTATATAGCTTCACTTCCATGCTGGTTTGTGTTGAGACCATTCCTTCTGTTCTGTATTCTTGCATCTTCAGTGAAATGAAGCTGCCCAATAAGAGGGAGCTCCACCGTCAAACCAAAGTGAAGCTGTCCAATAAGAGGAAGCTGCTTACGAGGAAAATACCATTTGACACTTTTTGAGTTTACACTATCAATCTAGGTCTTTCAAGGTGTTTTGTATAAATTGTGATCTGGTTCGCTCCCATAACCACCAATTGGTTAGTTGAAATGACATGGATTTGTAGTTTTGGTGTTGAGTTTCATACATCTTTGTAGGAAACAGTCTTGGAATGATGATATTTTCTGTGTAGTTTGAGAAGCCAATTGCTGATCCTTTACTATTGATACCAGTCCTCACATTTGCCCTACATACCTGTTAACTTTTTGAGTGATTTACAACTACATGCAATGCATTGGATCATCATGATTGATGAAAGGGACTCACTCTGAACTCTGAAGTCCATGTATCTCTGCTTTTTGAAAAATATCTGTGAGTTTTGATTACAACTATATAAAATATAAACAGCCCTGAAATTGTAAGGCAAAAATGATCTCCATGACATAAGACAACATTTCCTTACAGTAGATATGTGTATGTATGAAAGTGCATTATGGCTCAATTTTGCATTTTCCAGTACAAAGGAATGCATTGAATCATCAGTATGGCTGATAAAACAAAATCTGCTAAAAACTACACTATTTGAGTATTGATGGCTCAAAATCAAAGAAAAGCCATCATTAATCATTAACATCTATGTAACATCACGTAAAGAGCAAAACATCATGACAGGCCTGCTGCCCAACCGAACGAAGTGGCGTCTACAGGTATTTTCGTGCAAGGGCAGGCACTTTGGTATCAAAATGTGATGTTGCGATGCGAGAACCAGGCAGATAGAGGGGATTGAGAAGAGCCTGCAAATCTCAAATGTGTCAGGAAAACAAAATCTCCACTATAGAAAAAGGAAACGGCTATTCAATAAAATGAACTTCTTGTCTTCAGTAATGAATCAGAAGGGAGAAAAAAACAAGCTGATTGACCAAATCTCAATTTAAGACAGTAACAAAGAGCAAGAAAAAATAGTTTCAATCTCCATCACCATAGATAGAAAATGATAGTGAATGCAAATGGGTTTTTGAAAATCTTGTAATGAAACTCAGAGGGTGTTTAAATCGACTCTCCAAAATCTCTGAGCAAATGAACTTTTGCATTGCTTCTGTAGGAGTATAAATTGTATAATAGTGTTTATCTTAGACAAAATAGCCTTTTTAATGGAATATAAGCTGGAAATGAGAAGTACGTAAAACACAACTTATCTTCTTATTTTTTTCAGTCTCCAAGTAACCTAGAAGTTGAGTTCCATTTACCAAACACTTCTTGAAGCACTTACGTTAAGCATATATGAGGTAGTTTGACCAACTTATAAATAGTTTAAGATACGAGACTATAAAGTTTAAATATCAGAGAACTGTATCTAAAAAAAAAATTAGGGACAAAAATTATGAATTGCGCATCCAGGGAATCGAACCCTGGTCAGTACCGTGGGAGGGTACTATGATACCACTACACCAGATGCGCTGTTGTACTCCTCTTTCCTTAAAAATGATCAATCATTCCTCAACAATTTATGGGATGTAACACTACCCTACTTTATTAAAATATTAATATGTCAAAATATTTTTTTTTGATCAGATAATAAGTCAAAATCTGATCCGACATGATTTTTATCTCAGGGACATACCTGATTTTTTGGTAGTTTCTTGTTTCAAAATAAATTAAACGGGTAGGTATATGGGGTTTGACCTTTTATCAAATACATATGTGGGAATAGAGATCATACCGGAGCATCAGTTTTTTGAATCGATTCATAAGCACATACTTAAATTGTAATGAATATGAACCTCTAAAAAAAACTAGATTATGAAATTAACCACAAGTGTTAAGGGTTGACTTTAAGATTAGTGGGTTGCATGATAAGCCAGTAAAAGGTGTTGCCAAATATTGGCTAATTGTGTAATAATGATTTATGCTGGGTTTTGTTCTATGCTCCATGCCACAATGTGATGTTACCCGAGGCCTCAGTGACTGGTTTGCCCATCTCGGTTCACATTTGTACACTTAATTCCTCCCAAAAGAAAAAAAACAACCTTTCTTCATTTGTAAATGAGTTTAATTCTCCCTTCCCTATTATGTTAAGCAGGAGCTGAATGAGTTGAATTTCTAACCGGTATTTAAACTCGATTGTCTAAATACTCGGGTTGTATTTGTTATAATCAACCACGAGTTGAATTCGATTTCTATATATTCATGTTTATTTTAATACGCAAGTTTCAAATGTCTATGGAATATATCATATTTCAATGTACTCCTGAAGATGTACAACTTTGTGAGTTAAGATCAATAAGTTCTCACAATATTTAGTATTTAATTACTACCCACTGCAAATTAATGATTCTCCAAAGCAGCCTAATTCAAATATACTGATCAAAATGACCACATTCTCATTCAACCCAATTAATGTCCAAATCTTTCAATGTTGAGAGCCATTTTTGTGTATCTTGAGAAACATAGGCCTTTGATGGAGCGTCCTCTTCTCCACTCTGTGCATCAGTGGGATGGACTCGTTCAACCTTTTTATCCTTGCCATGGTTTGGATTCCTGTTCGGGTGCCTAACCTTAAGTGACAAAAGCCGCGAAACTTCATGCAGTCCTCCCCATTTCTCCAATGCACGCGCAATGTCGTATCGCCCTGCACGAGTTCCTCGAAAAATAAAATGACTGTTTTAAAAAAAATGACAGAAGAAGTCTGTAATGTGTATGTGAGATAGTGTTACCGGTTATAAGGTATAGCTACTACTACTAGGAACTCAATGGTCCACAACAAAAGTGATATGAATTGAAACTCACTGATCCATAGCACATCCTTGAAATATAACAATTAAGGTTCATTGCAGATAGCAATGGTGTAATATGTTTTTTTTTTGCACATAACTATCTCCAATTTTAGAATGTTAAATTGCAGATAACTCTTTTTTTTTTCTTCCAAAAAATGACGAGAATGGCTTTCCCCCTAATCTTACAAAAGACTTCATAACTACCGAAAACAGTTTGGTTAGATGTAGAATACGGTTTAGTAGATGTAAAAAGACTTCTTGAAAGATAAAACTACGAAAAAGACAAAAAAAAAATTGTATTCTTTTTTAGATTAGAGTAAAGAGCATTTTCGTCATTTTTAACAAAAAGAGCTACAGGCAGAAGACGTATATTACGCAATAACTATCACAATTAACCCTAGCAGTTACGAGCAAGGAAAAAGCTTTTGTGAGTAGAATTGCATGATAAGCATCATGAACACATGCCACAAAATCATAACTTAGAAATGGAGACGCATTTTGTACCTGCACGTTCGAAAGATTTTCTACTGGGCATAAAGGACGGATCCATTCCCCAATGCTGCTGAAATTGGCTAATCTGTAAGATGAGGAAGGAAAAGAGTCAGATGATCAGGACAAATAGCTTGATTTTTGTTGTTGTTACAGACACAATTCAAGAATCATATAAGCACAACCCATACTCATAACTAAGTTTATAAGCCTACCTCTCTCTCTAGATGTTCAATGCTGTCCCAGTAACCCTTTGGCTTGCGGTATTTGTAAGCAAGGGAGAGATTCATCATTGAAGCAATCTTTCTAAATCCACCATTGCGAGTAATTGCCTTCTCAATGTCCACCCTTCCATGTAAACGGAGTTGTTTTCTCATAGGCATAAATCCTTCTTGCCCATGCTCTGATATAAATTTCAGGAGCTCAGCTTTCAGCACTTCGATATTCCTCTGCAAGCCTGGAACCCTGGGCCTATGTCTAGATGATTTCAGGTTATTTTGAACAGAAACATTTGTTGCTTCCGTACTGTCATCTTCATCACTCTCACTGCTAGATGAAACTACAGTTTGGTCCGAGTATTCTGAAGAGTTCACTGCTTCTTTTTTCTCAATAAAATCTCGAATTGCACATAAATTTGAAGGTAGATCTTCATATATAACCTATAAGAGCAAAAATATTATCCATGAATATATCCCCTCAAATGTATTGAAAGAATTATAGTTGCAACAAAAAACAAAGAAAACATCTACTCTCATCAATTACTGCATATTGTAGCCCATGACCATAATTAATTATTGAATCACAAGGGAAGTTTAAAAACCTCTTCCATTATAGCCTCAGATAGAAAGGTATCCTTGTGCATTTTTGACTCTACAGTGTACTTCAATAGTGTGTGATGACTTCCCAATTGCTCTAGAAGCCACTTCCCCTGAAATGAGTCAAAGTCCCCTTCAACCTGCTCAAAACTAATCTCCTCTTCAAGATGTTCACACAGATCAAGGACCACACGTGCATGAAGTACCATATATAATAACCCTTTGCAACCTTCCTGCAAACAAAAAGATACAGAAAAAGTTCTTGTAAATAATAGAATGTTTTTATATCATCACATGATTGATGTATTATGTAAGATATGTCCCGACTTTAACGATTACAGTTTAATCATCACCATTGATATATGCCATGCTATATATCAAGTAAATTTATAGTATTACTTTCTAGCCATTCCTTTTTGCTTTCCTATCCAATCATTCATCCATATCATAACTTGCTTCTGGTGCAGGCCTCCCATAATATCCATCATATGTTAATTCTTCATGTATGCCAATGAGGCCTCAAGCACACGCGTTGACATATGGCATATGTTTCAGCCAAAAAAACATCTTGTCATGCAAATCATTCTGGAATACAAAAGAAAGGAAATAATAGCAGTTCTCCGACTGTATAATTCAGTCTGTCTATCCCTTTTGACATGTAACTTCTCATTAAATTTATATTTTTGCTTGATGTTGCACTTTATACTTTTAATACACATAAAGTCTTGCATGTACCTGCAGGATGCGAACTTTGTTGTTTTCTCTTGACAAAATCTTACTAATAGCTAAATTTGGAACTATCCTGCAAAAATGAACTTCGTGAGGAAACATTACATGATATAATAAGTTGATAGGAAAACAATATTGACTTATGTTGAAGGTAAAGTTCCATAACATTCTAAATTAATATCCACTTGTATCTAATGAAGCTTATAATAAGAGTCAGTGCATCATGTCTTTATATTGCGTCTAGAGAGAAAATTTACAGCAAATCAAGTTAGAGAAGGAAAGTAAACTAAGAAATTACAAGCCTTGGACCATTACAGTTATCGAGGCACGACAGGTGTCAACATTCTTATTGATAAGCATGCTCGGTCAAGTTTCAGGTGAGCATGAGACAAAAGTATCACTATCTTCAAAGCCGATGGTTTCATATTTGATGCATGATCTTCAATATATCAGAATAGTTGATTAATAAATTGTCTGCTGTTAGAACTCGGGGGATATGCTATCATGACACAAGAAACAAACACAGTTGTGAAGTGTGGAGAAAGAAATGGGTGATTTCTGAATTTACGGCATTCCCTACTAATATACAAACATGTAAATGAATGTGTAATCAAAGTTGCAGGTAAAGTCTCTGGTCGGATACAACCTAGTTTTGAGCACCACTGGGAGCAATAAGAATGAATGCAGTTTTAGCAGAAAATACAGTGAGTAGTGCTTTTTTTTTTCAAGCTGGGTATGCATGGTATAGTCAATTGAGTTTAGGTTTCAATGTGTCAACAAATGAATGACCTAATTGTAGATCAAATATGCAAGGTCTAGAAAAAAAACACAACTCTCCCTCAAGTTAATGTGAAATGCTAGGAGAACACACGAAAGAGTAAGACACTAGAAAAGATCACCATATCAAACTTTGAATTTCAGGAATCGAAAAGGCTTTGTTGCAATCATTAGCTATTTCATCACTTACACATTAAGACTATGCTGCTCAGGAAACTGAAGAACCCAGTACTTACTCGGGAAGTTTCTCATAAGCAGTCAAAAGATTCCAAACTTCACGAACAGGAGCTTTTACAGTTATGCTAGCAACAACACAGCGATGAACACCTCCATTTTCCTGCATCCAACACCTTGCCATCAGGAATTGCTCAAAAATCTTGACAGGAAGGCCAATATGAGAATGGTGTAGGGTCAACTTACCAACAGGCCATCAAATCTACGGAGATGAACTTCATCCACCATGGAAGGCTTATCAATTCCACAAACTTTACCAAAAACACCCCATTTACTGTTCATTTCCCCAGAAGATGGGAGGAGCAAGGGGCCAAAACTAGGGCTACCATTGTTCTCCTTGAACTCTCCATGGATCATCTTCTCCTTCCCTGTTAAGGAACCATCCAAGTCTAGACCATTCAAGTTGTGGACTGGCAAGGATGACGTACCCCAAAAGCTTTCTGTAATTAGCAGCTTTTGAATTCCTTCATAATTTTTTTCTGCCCTACATGCCAAGGCCTGAAGATTCTTAGGAAGATCCGACCTAATAATCCTCTCCAACAGAATGGCTGGGATATTGAATCTTGGTATGACATTGACCTCATAAGACAAAGTTGTGATGGATCTGCAATGCACAGTAATTCGTAAAGGAATCAAGAAAAGTGTACAATCACATGATATGTGACTTTGCACAAGTTGTTTGACAAATCACGATGAAGAAGGAGAATGTGTGATAGCAGGCAAAAAACACAAGCTGTATGAAGATTGCTATATCTTCAATGTTAAATATTTTGGCTTCTTACTGAATATGCATATTCTACCTTTCCCCTGATTTTACGGACCACTTGCCTTCAAACTTCTTAAAGTCACCATCAACCAAGGAAAAGTGGAGTTCACGATCATTAACCTGAATTGTCAACAAAAATCTCTCAAAATGCAATCGAGACATGACAAGTAATCGACAATATGCATTGGAAATTCAGCTATCCATGCAAGGTCAAATTTTCAGTGGCTGGCTTAAACAGTGATACCAAACCTTTAAAGATGGATGGATACATCCAGCTGCCTGTCTCTGTTAGAATCATTGACCAGATAGACTGTGGTAAGTGCATTTCCGCCCTAATAGCATAATAAGTTCTTTGGCTTTTATCCTTTACATGCAATTTCCCTCATAATTTTTCTTACCCATGCATTTTCTTTCTTTCCTTTTCTTTTTATTCTTTTTCCACCCGTGCCTTAATGAGCAGCTGAGCAATATTCATGTCACGTATTCTCGCAGAGTATAAGACTTCAAGTCTTCACATTCAAACATCGGCTTATTTAGTAAGAAAATGGTATCTTTAGTCAACCAGAACACCACCTTGATGACTTTCAAACATTTGACATTAGCAATTACTACTCACTCTCTAGTATAGTTTCGATATGAATGGTCACCGCCTTCGAATTCTGAATTATAATTAGATGCACAATTCTACCACTATAACATATAACAGAAGATAACGGCACTAATATCTCTTTCTCTACGATGCAAGTACATAAAACTAAGGAGCTAGACATGATAGAATGAGCATGTGCCCAATTAGGCAGCAATGTACCAAAAACCAATCGAGTAACTAACAAAAAATTAGGCAACAACCCAATAGTAGATTAGATTACACATGACCAAACTATCATACCGAATGAAGAAACTCTTGGAGGTCGAGGACAACCCGAGCCTCGATATGCCAATACAGAGACTGTTGCAAGCCTCTCTGCTCCAACCATCTCCTCCCCGGATGCGGACATGGAATCCTCCCACTAATCAACATCCACAAGCACTAATCATCACAATTCGCATACACAAGATAAATGAATAAAAACGAAATCAAAATCATCTCATTAAATAACACGGAAATACTACCTGCTAACGAGATTGGGGACGAAATCGGCGAGACGCTCGTAATCGGTGAGGGCATTCCACACCGAATCGACATCGGCATTGACCCAAATCTCGGCTTTGATTCGGCGTTCCCTCCACGAAATCACATCCACTTGGTACCGCACCTTCCTCGCCAGACCTTCTTCTTCCTCACAATCATCATCTTCACCATCTCCGATCAAGCGGCAACTGCCGTTTCCGTTGACGAGCGCGTCGTGGCTTCTGGGAGCCGGAGGGTTCAATCTGCTCGTCCCGGCGGCGGAAGAGGATGGAGAGAGAGGTAGGAACCTTCTGCGCTCTGAGTAAGAGACTCTGGGAATGGCGTCGTGAGAATGGTGAGCGATGAGCTTGAAGGTTGACGAAGCTTTGCTGGTGATCATTGAGATATGGTGCTGTGTTGCAGTACTGAAGTGGAGACTCGAGAGTGAGCCTCGACCGTTACTTGAAACGACGATCTTCTTTTCCCTTTCGGATTTGTCGTTTCAGGCACAGACGAAATGGGTGGCTCAAATTCAACTGTCGACGTCGGGTTCGGGGATGTTTTCGTCATTTCACTCAAAGTTCTGAGGCTTGTAGCTGACTTAGCGGGTCGATCCGGATTAAGATTGGATCCGAACCGATTTAATATACGACATGTCGGAAACAATGGGTAAAAGCGACGTGTCGTACTACCCTGAGATTTTTGGGCTTAAAACGGCGGGGAGTAGAAAAAAAGAAAAACCAAACCCTATGTGCCCTAATAATAGTTAGCA
>JAYMSV010002650.1:0-10829 GCA_036897745.1 Erodium moschatum
AGAGAGGATGGTCGCCGGTGTCACCGTCCGTCGCCGTCGTCTCTACTGTCGCTGTCACTGTCTTCTCGCCGTTCGCATTCATAATTCATGTTTTGATGGAATATAACTATAAATAATTCATTTTAAAAAACTATAAATAATAGTTTATTTACATATATATATAATTTTAATTCCCGATCAACCCTGAATTTACTTCTAGCAATCTTTGCTGTCGGATTAATGTCTAACGTTTTTTACAATCTTAAATTTGATAGAATACCAACTAGGTAAGTGTAAAATTTACTGAAACCCATTGGGCTGACGATGTTGAGTTTTGGGCTATGTTGAAGCCATATTTTTTTGTCTTTTCACAAATGTCACTGCTATTGGTTTTAACTTAGACAACGTAAAGTTTAATTTCATTTCTAACAATATGGTACAAAAGGTCAACTCTGTTCACACTATACACAAAATCCACATACAGAAAGCAATCAATTCTAATGAGCTCTCGGGCAGCACAACCGAACTCTTGTAAGAAGTCAACTGAAATGCACCAGGATGATCCGATTGATGAGTTTCTGGGTCAGTCACCATTTTCGTCCGCTAGCATTCTTCGGTCGGGACATGGGAACTGAGAGAAAGATGAATCATGGAGTGTGCTATCTTCTGCCAAATCTCAAGCACTTGTTGTGCTTAGACTCTGTGAAGGTCGGGGCTGTAGAGAGTTGTTGCCTGATCGGATTTGAGAGGGAGAGCTTCTCCATTGCGTTGATGAACTTGCGCAAGTGCTTGAGGTACTCCGGATAAGACTCGATGTTGCAGTGCCCTCCTCCCTTCACCCACAAGGGATCGTATTTTTCCTTGGCCAGCTCCCACAGCCGCTTCCCGTGGGAAAAATCAACTATCTCGTCTTCTGTTCCCTGCAGATTTACGTTTTATCACAAACTCGTTCTGACATTCTACTAATTTAAGATAAAACGAATTGAGGGTGAGCGGCACCCACCAATGGGGAGGGGGCGCCTGGAGGGCGCTCCACAGAACGGAGGGCACCCATCTCCACGGTTTCATTTCATTTTTGATGCATTCTTAGCATCTTTCGATAGGATAAAAAATTGTAGCATTGAGTGCTACACTTTCGCTAGTTCAGCGTGATATCATTTCTCTCTCATCTAACAGTGTCTTTGTGCAGAATAGGCAATACTTTTAGGAGGGTGCTAGATGAGATTGAAATGACGTCACGTAAGAGAGAAAAAATAGAGAGTATGTGTAACAATCAATGCTACGTTAATCAGAACACGTGTTGCAAGGAGAGAGGCGGAGAAGGGGTGGGCCAGGGGCACCTAATTGTTGAGCGCAACGCTTGGCGGAGTGCCACCATCAACAAAGCGCTAGCACCCCCATCGATTGGTGCCCTGTTACCCTGGCGCCAACTCCAAAATCAATGCCTAGCGCCTCCTCAGCGTCCCCTCGACGGGGATGCTCTAGCGAGAAACGTCAAACATGAATTTCTTGAATCCTAAAAGAAATGGAACAGATACTTACATGTATAACAAGAACCGGACAGTTGACATGCCGTATTTTGTCTATATTCTGAAAAATATCAAACAAGGTCTTCCTCAGTACCATGACCAAATGAAGAAATCTAGGAACATAACATTAAATCCAGTAACCAAACTTACCTTGAAAATGTCAAACCAAAACGTCATCTTGACTGGATACAAGACCCGTATGCCTGAAAGGATGGCGCTGTGAAGGACAAGCCCTCTTAACCTCTGCAGGCGAGCGCCCAAATGAAGCGTTGGCCCGCTCCCAACAGATTGGCCATACAAGATCAAGTCCTCTTGATTCACTCCATACTCTCTCTTCAAGCAGTGATACACAGCCTCGATGTCATAATACGTATTGAACTCTGAAGGCTGTCAAGTTTTGTAGACACAAGCCACTAATCAGGAACAGAACTACCCTGGACAATAATCCTATCAAAACAATTTTCTCAGTTCCTTTTTATCTTTTGTTCGTTAATTCCAAATAGAGTAATTGCTTAAATCCACTTACCTTACCGGTGGATGCTCCATATCCCGAATAATCATAGCTGCAACATAGCAAACATCACCAGATAAGTGAAAATCCAAAGTTCGGAGATACAAGAAATGCATCATAACCAGAAAATCATATCGGAAAGTTCACCATAGCTTGTAGATTAAGGAGTAATTTAAACATGAAAATCACCGACTACAGTGCGCTTTAAAGGAGGTTCCTTTCATAAGATTAGTTTGAAATTAATCATCTAACATGCATCAAGTTCTCTGGAACCAGACAAACTATGCCATATACTTGTAACAAATCAACCCAGCAATCTTAAAATTTCAATAGTAATAAAAGTGATCAAGCTTGGACTGTTAATAAAGCAGCAACGTTGAATGAAATTGATGACAATTAAGGCAACCAAGCTTAATTAAGTGACAATAATCCAAAAGAGGAACTAACTGGAGAGAATTATCCAAGGAATTGAACAAAACAACACCATCAAAAGATGCTAAGAACAGGCAGATATGGCTAATATCGATTGGGTGAACAAAAACAATCCAAGCTGAGCAAAATCAGAAACCCATTTCAGAAAATAATGAAAAAAACAAAACCCATTTCAGAAAGCAATCAATACCTCATAATATTGACGCGGAGGTGAGCTCTGAGCTCGATGAAGAGCTGAAGCATCTGGCCCAAATCGGCGGCGTTGCCGTGCGAGTACAAGAGGGTAAAGCGAGCAAAAGGGTGTTTCCAGAAGGTGGCGACGATCTTGTTGCCGGCTTTGGTGTCGAGCAAGTGCACGTCCATGTTCTTATCGGCGGACACGCCGGAGAACACCCCCCTCCCGCCGTCCCTGTACACGTCGTACGACGGCGGGTCCGGCGGGAAAAAGGCGAATTTTGCGGCCACGTTCGACGTTACATTTCCCATTTAAGGAAGACCCAGATCGCCAAAAAGCCTAAAAACCAAAATCAGAGAGGAGCTGGGAAGGTCAGGTCAGGTGGGTCCTTTTTTTTTTAATCTATGAAGGAAGAAGGACGAAATACAAAGATTGTCACTTTGATTTTTGTATTTCTGTTTCTAAAAAAATGTTTTTTTGATTGATTTTGAAAATGGGTGATCATGGAAAAGGCAAAAATACAGATGGCAACAGAAGAAATGAAAGTGGAGAGGGAAGGAATTGGAGAAAATAGATCCCATTAATGGACCCCCAATCAATCCTCATCTTCTTCTTCCTCAAAACCATCTTCATTTTCTTATATAGAAATGAGGTGGTGGTGGTGAGATGGTTGAAGAATGATGACCTGGCTCCTTGGTTTGAGAGACTTGAAAAGTCAAATTTGCCCTTGAATTGGGTTTTATTTTCCTATCTCAATGTCCATGAAGTTAAATAATGAAATGATAGTGAAGTTTAGTCTAAAGGGAAAAGGGCAGGTAAAAAGAAAAGCCATAGAGAATGCCTTGGGAGTAGTTGCACAAAAGCAAGCAAAGGTCTCTCTCAATGGTTACAAAACACACATAAAAAGATGGTTCCAAGATTCAATCTATGTACTCACTCACCATAATGTGGATTTAAGATAATCATGATCAAAACTCTTACTGTCACAACTATATCCATATGAACCTTATGTCACAAGGACAAACACTTGTCTAGTTGTATAAATAGATTTTGACTGAGATGTAATTCATTTTATGGGATAATCTGATTCTATTGTAATATGCTTTATTTTTACGTTTTAATTGTGTTCGTTCCTTGGTTTCATTTTTGACCGTGACTTTTCAAAAATTTATAAAACCTAACGTAAAGATGACGAAATCTGTTTAACTTCGCAGATGCGTTTGTTTGAGAACCCCAACCTTTAAAATAATTCGTGAATGTAGAAGTTTTTGGTAGTTTATGCGACAAAAAAGTCGACCGTGGTTAGGACGTGCAAATGAAGTAAAGGTGAGGGATTAGGAAATGATGGTAACCTTCACCTTTATGCATGTTAGACAAATTTTTGAAAAGTCACGGTTACTAAATCTTTACTTGTCTACTTCTAATAATATATTCCGATGAAGATTGATTTTCTTTCTCCGTTACGTTAGTCATAATTTTTTATGTCCAAGTTTTTTTTATAGACAATTCCAAGATTGATTCTTATCTAATCATAATGTATCGCTATCACATACACCAAGATTCGAATTTAGGATCTCACTATAAAAAAAAAGATTGGTATTTATCAATTGATCCATGTCGGTACATTTTTTGCCAACTAGACTTGTAATAATGGACCTAAGAGAAGATTCATTTGCTCAATATGCCAAAGAGATGATAAAATACTTACATTCATCATCAGTCAAGCATCATTTCTTTAATCACTGTTTAAACCAAACTCACAAAAAACATATGACTAAAATGGAAGCTTCCACAGCCAAGGGGCATGGAGAGGACAACTATTCAACAGTAGCCAGAGTGCACATGAAAGGAAAGAACAACTCAAAATGCTCCAAAACAACCTTAACTACACCAACCTTAACCTCATCTCCATGTCTCAAATCAGGAGCACAAGAAATGGAATATGTATGTAAGCATTAAGACAATAAGCGGGGATTGAGATTACAGACATGGCCCAGTTTGATTCTTCTGTCAGCTAGAAGAAACCTAACTGATTAATTTCGGAAACTAAAGTACAAACATGACAGCTTAAGTACACAAATGCCGGAAGATAAGATGAATATCTATGACCTGAGGGGTTATTGATGTCAAGAGTAGGTATTCAAGTGTCAATCAAGTGAAGGATGCACGAGTTTTTGTCGTGACGCTAATGTGACTTTCCTAATTGTCACTCTTATACAGCAAGTTCTCCTCCTCTAACTTAGTTATGTCTCCTGTAACCGACACCCAAGTT
Source organism: Erodium moschatum (assembly GCA_036897745.1). Classification (NCBI taxonomy): domain Eukaryota; kingdom Viridiplantae; phylum Streptophyta; class Magnoliopsida; order Geraniales; family Geraniaceae; genus Erodium; species Erodium moschatum. The sequence goes on from JAYMSV010002650.1 coordinate 4,899, forward strand.
TCTGTGATTGTATCAACTCTTCTGTTGAGAATCTCAATTAAAGTGAAAGCTCGAGTTGTGCCTGTGGACTTGGGTGTGCAAATAGGGGTTTCACTAGTACCTGTAGATTTGCTGCTTTCAGTTCCCTGTTTATCGATCAGACTTTTAACTCTAGGAACAATGGCTCCATTCAGGTATATGGTGTTGTCAGATCCAACCACAATCATTTTACGAAGCCCTTTTTCATGTGCAAGCTGTTTGTGCATGTGCCCGAATACCACCAATGGGGCAGAGACTTTACCGGTCTCTTTTATGTTGGATATGGCTTGAGCTAGATCTGTACCATGAGGGTTTCTTGTAAATATTTAAGTGAAATAATAAACTTAAGCTACATGCAAGTAAGAAAAGAAAGAGTTTTGGACAAGAAAAGAGGCCCTCCCGCTTTTAAGGATATAAGATAGGGATGATTTCAGATAGCTATCCCGAACTTAACTAACCCCAACTTAAAAAAAGGATTATAAGCCTACCCAACTTTCAAAAATTTACAGTGTTTTTTTTTGCCAAAAACGACGAAAAATGCCCTTGACCCTAATCTTAAAAAAAGACTTCATAACTACCAAAAACATTTTGATAAGATGTAGAAAGTGATTGAGTAGATGTAAAAAGTCTTCTTAAAAGATAAAACTATTAAAAAGACGAAAAAATTGTATTATTTTGAGATCATGGTCAAGGACAATTTCATCATTTTTTTGGCAAAAGAGAGCTATCTGCATTTTTTCTAAAGTTGGGGAGGCTTAAAGTCTATTTTTTTAAGTTCGGGTCAGTGAAGTGTAAAAGGTGTTAAGTTGGGGATAGTTATCTGTAAATTTCCCTATAAGATAACCCTATCTCTGATATACCACTTCAGGATCACCGATGTGGTTGTGAAAACAATTTGAAATAAATATAAACACTATTATTGTGATGTAACCAAGCTTTCCGTAAAAGGACCTCCTATCCTGGCTTTAGATTGCAACAAGTATTGTCAGTCAAACACACAAACTCAGACAGAGAGATGAATCCAATGGATGTTACCTGGATCACCATGGTCGCCACCTTCGAATACCCAATCTTTTCCGCAAATGTCACTTATATTAGAACCGAGACCTGCATAATGAACCTCTAAGACTTTCAATAATAGAGACCATATAACTAGAGCAAAACAGGACTTAGTTGACTGATGCACACCTGTCGGTCCATTATGTGCAAGCAATATGACCAAATGATCCTCTGGAGTTCCTGAAACGGCTTTGCAGATTCTCTTGGCACTTCCATTCATGTCTTCAACTCCAAATCTAGAAGTATACTCGACACATTAACTTCAAATGTAAGCCAAAATTTAACGATAATGATTAATAAATCCAATTTTAAACTAGTGAAACTTGTGGTAACTAATTTCAACTTGTATCATATAGATTTGAAAAATGGTACTTTTGCATGTATCTTTTGAAGCTAACTACATAAGATATCATGACAAGCACCATGTGAAAAAGTTATTATGGAGACAGCTGAGAATGCAAAATCTGAAGAATGATGACTTTGATCTTTATAAGATATCGCCTTAATGAATCGCAGACCTTGCAGAAAGAAGATTTGGGCGAAATATCTTGTTGCCTCCACAAGAAAATGGCCGTCCACCAACTACACTCAACTTTAACTGAGGAAAGTCCAAACATTTATAACCTACATGCTCTGCACCAAGACTGACCAGGATAAAAGATACTGTTATTTGTTAACTCAAATCCTTGCCAGATCTAGCAGTATGAAGTTGAATCATGACATGTTTCAAGCTTGAAAGATTTATTCTTGTCCTCCCTGATTCTCAAGTCCAATATTTATTGCATGCACCACTAGAATAAAACAGATGCATAAAGTTGAGAAATAAAGGTCTTGTAACAGCCAGATGGAGGTGCAGTGAACAAGCTCCTCTTGCTTTGCAGGTTGTGTTAATGCAATGAGTGTTCTGAAATCTCTAATATGACTCTTCATGAATGAGAAAACACTGCACTATTACTTAAACACGCAGGACTGAACAGAGAAGACTTGTATACAAGTGAGTATGGATTAGATAACTCATTCTAGTTTTGACCTTGTCCAGCCACCAAAATAGCTTCCCCTCATCAAGCTCTGTGGCATAGTTTATGACATAAGATTCAGGCTAATACTAGTTCGGCAACTTCTGAGTATGAAAAACAAAGAATGTATACCTATAACAAAGTAGGCATTATGAAAACATGAAATAAGAAAAGGCACTGACACTAAATAGATATGACAACAGGGGATGCCAAATAATCAAGAGACATATAATCAATGACAAACACATAGTTAGATAAAAGAGGAGATGACAATCGATAAATATAAAATACGCTCACCATTCCAGCTGAAGTTCAACTGCATTCTTCTTCCTGATATTTGAATAATAATAATAGAAGTAAAACTTTTAGTTACTAATTGATGTCAGAGTACATAAAGTAAATACTTTTCAACAAATATAGCACAACACATCAGAGTAGTTTACAATTGTTTGGACTCACTTTCCAGAAAGTCGATGAGTATTCCACGTATCATGGTTCCCCAAAATCACCGCTTTAGGAAATTTAAGATCCGCAACACTTCGGACAAGTTCAACGTTCTCATTACCAAAATCACCTAAAAGGTTCATGGAAAATGGCCAAGCAGACAAAGAACAAAAACTAGGATCAGATTCGAATATACCATCTTTGCAACTTAGGACATGAGAAATGAACTTGGAATTAGCCCTTAACCCAAATATTATTCAGTTGCTTGTGCAAGAAGTGTCAATAGAGCGTCAATAGAGTGGGTGCCAATCAAAAGCTTGGGTAACAAGTTACTCCGTTCATGAGTTCAAATAGAAGAAGAAAAAAAAGAAACTTTCGGAAACCCCTTCAACAAAGGTAATCCAACAAACCCAGTATACAAAAAGCAAAGGGGAAAAGGACCTGCCTGTAAACAGCACCAAGTCGGGCTGCACATACACGGTAAAATTCAGATTGTTAGAGAAGATACACACAAAATGCTCAGTGATAAAGCCCATATGAAGTTCAAAACAAGTAAATGCTGCATGACACATTCGAGAAAAACAATCAGCCAACAAAATTTTAACAGAAATTTCCAATGTTTAGCATAGTAAAAGCATGAAAATCCAAGATAATTATAAATCTCCAACCATTTCCTTCCAGCCAAATTACAGAACCAGTAAGTTTCTGTCCTGATTTTTAAATAATTAACCTTAAAGTACTGAACAAAAATCCATCTCACATTAATATCATACAAACTAAAATAAAGTAAATGAGTGCTAAGAAAATTAGCACCTGTAACAACTGAAGAGCCTTTGTATCTTCCTGGAGATTCCAATCATCATGCTTCAAATCCAAAATTCAAAATAGAATAAATAATCTAAATACACAACAAAGGAACTACGGTAATTTAGAAGACGGAGCTAGGGTTCGCATATAGTGTTGAAGCAGCAATAGAAACGAATGTGGTATAGAGAAAATCGACTCACGACGTCGCCGACGACGGCGATGCGAAGAGGGGAGACCATGTGGAAGGACGAGCCGGAGGGAGAGTGGTGGCGCAGCTTGGAGGGGGAGGAGAGACGGCGGCGCGTGAGAATGGGCGTGGGGGTGTGAACCAACGCGCCTATCATCAGCGTGTGTGTGTAGTGCCCTCTTATTGGCTATTGCGCGCGCTATGGTGTACCAGGAATCAGGAAATGTTGAAAAGTCAAAACAAATCAGAATCGTGTATTTGTCTTATTCTTATTGCAGACCCACTGGCCACCGTCCGATTTGAATACAAAAAAAATCGGAGGCTTGTGGGTCCCACTATATTCATGGGTCGCATGTCGTGTGGAAATAAAATTTAATTTTCAAAGCTCGAATTGTAATGATACTTATAAAAGAAAATGGTAGAAGAAAGTTCTGTTAAGAGAACTTGTCATAAAATAAGAAAAGGGACAAGCAAGTTGTTCTTCATTTCAGGCCATTTCGTGTATTTTACATTGTCTTCCAATCATAGAAGAGAGGGCATTTTGAATCTTCTCAAAATGGTGTAGGCTTCTTCTCTTGTGGAATAATTTGTAGGACTCTTACCATTTATAATGGTGGGTGGTCGTCGTGTTTACCATTCACGAATATATCAAATATGTTTCTATTTGTTTCGGTTTTAAAAAAAAATCAGTGGGACAAAACCAAACAATAAAGTGTAACACACGAATGGTTGCACCGCCTGAAAATTGATAGGGTTACTTTGGTTGCTTGTCGAGTCGAGACATGTCGATTTTGTACACTACATTCCCAAAAATGGATGTCGGTAAAGGTTTAGTGAACAGATCAACAAGATTTTCACTGAACTGAATCTGCTTATCTCATGATTCTTTTGTACTTCATGAGTACCAGAATTTCGGAGATATGTCTTTGATTTTATTTGGGTGTAGGCTCCTCTGGTTTGGGCGATACAAGTTGTGTTATCCTCATATATTGGGGAAGGAGAGTTAGATGAGAGAATTTTAAATAATCCTACGCATCATCTTTTGATTCTTGATGACCAAGACGAATATGCCACGACATAAGGACATTTGAGTTTATGAACTTCTGGTTCATTACATCGTAGATCTCAACGGTTCTTACAGTTGTGTAACTCAACCCAAGTGATTAAACATGTCATTTCTTTAGTTCACGGTTTGCAATAGTCAGATGACATGACACAAATAAATTCAGTCTCATTTTCTTTTGTGGTCTCAATATGATATTTGTTGTTTAAAAATATATCGTATGCCTCAATTGTTCTTATGATTGTGCAATACAACTCATATGATAGAACATGTAATATCTTTAGTACTCATTTTTCGCTAGAGCCATCTGACATGACACAGGGAAATTCAGTCTCATTTTCTCTTGTGGTCTCAATGTGATTTCCACTGTTACATATATTCATAAAATTTGGTAGATTTCTTCTTGATTTACTTGCAAACAAGACATTATGAATGCATATTTCGGTTTCATTTTTTAATATCAAGGCGACTTTTCCATAGTCTTCTATTATATTTGCAGCACCTGTAATGGTGTTAACGTTTTCCTCGACCAAGGTCAGACATGACAAGTATTTCAATATGTTAGAGTTGTATGTATAGGGCACTATCATTATTACACATATCATCATCATTTTTGTAAATAGATATATCACCTATGTGATCCATATCCATTCGTCAGAAAAAAGTAATGTAGTGATTTATAGATCACATAAGAGTATAACATAAATATGAATATAAATCATCCAAAGATTGACTCATAAAAATTATACTTATATTCTGGTCGTCATATATAAATGAGTTAAGAGACATTTGGTTAGACATACAAGATTTGGGTTATCAATAAAGTTTTTTTCTTGCATTCAATCAAATCTGTGATCGTACATTAGGTTCGCAACCGACTACATAAGCTATAACTGATGTTTATGGGTTTAAAGATAAACATGTCATAAAATTGTATGTTTTTGGGTGATAAATCCATGGTTTAAAAGTGATAAAAACATGTATTTAGAGTGCGCCATTTAGATCGGAGAATTTATGTAGGAAATCGGGTTTCAGTTTCCAGAAAACACACGATTATATAGCCAAAGACGCCTAAAATCATCCCAACGGATGTTAATGTGGCTATTAAGCTATTTCTTTGGAAAGCTCCTACTAAGATAATTAAGAATTTCCCCGATAAAGCTGGAATCCTAGAATGACCCATTTTCTTTTTATTTCTCCAAAGTCTAAAGGTAATCATATTACAAATCTTACTAGAACTAGGCGTTTTTTTAGCAGAAGCTTACAATTTCGTTTTTTATGCAAATGACAAGGTTCATGCTTCATATCTTTGAGATTTGACCATTCTAATGGTCATC
>JAYMSV010002651.1:0-10828 GCA_036897745.1 Erodium moschatum
GATAGTTAACGGTGGTTATGTGTCATTTTCCCAAATGTTTTTTTTTTGTAATTTTATACCACCTACCTCTTGTAGTAAACTAACAAATGCAAATTATACAAAAAGAAAGAGGCAAAACCATCAAATGCGAACGTAATACCACTTTTTTGGTGTCATTTTACATGTATTGTAAAAAAAATCACCTTTAGTTTAGGATCTGTGACAAAAAGGTGTGTGTAGTTTGGACCTGCGAATGACCTTTCTAAAACAGTTAGGATTCGGTGTTATCCCTTTGAAAAATATGAAGATGATTTCTTTTCTCCTACTTTATCGGCCAAATCAATTCAACCTTACATGGATTTGGATTGTATGGGATTCAAATATTCATCTCCAGATAATGAGGATCAACAACTTGCTACAGACCGAAGAGGAAGGCATTTAAAAAGTTCCAAGAAATAACCCACAATTCTCATACATCAGACTAAATCTAAGGCACGATCCATTAGCCATGACATAGATATCATGAGAAAAGAGCGGGAGCTGTTGAAACAAGCAGGAAAGAATGACTTACCATTGTTAGAGGCTGGGTCAAATGCCTTATTGGGTGTAAACAAATCTACAATTCAAGCTCAAGACACTTTCGAGCCTGGTTCCCATGTTTCCTCTTGACTAGTTTTGATGAAGCTCATCACCTGGAACATCATAGGAGCGAAATCTTAGCAAAAACAAAGGATTTTAAGAAGGGTTGTAGTTAAAGAATCTCCGGATTTTGTTCTCGTTCAAGAAACCAAGTTGAAAGAAGTATATCTTCGTTTTCTCAGGAATTGTGGTTTTGGTCAAGGGTGGGCTTTTTGTGTTATACCTGCATAAGGGCTTCTGGAGGTGTTTTATCAGTACGGAAGGAGAAAAGTTTCAGGCTTCCAAATTCGCGTGTAATAAAAAATACGATGTTATTTTTCGGTTGCTTTCTCCCCAAGGCACAAGACATTTGTCTTGTAAACGTTTATGGACCTTCTTCTCTATCTTCATGACAAGAATTGTGGTTACTTCTTCAGCAAGAAAGTGAAGTTTTGGGTGACAGCGTGATTTGTGGAGGTGATTCTAATGTTGTGATGACTGAAGAAGAACGTAGAAATTGTGTCACCATTGAAGCGGGTTGCCTTGCCTTTGGTTCTTTTATTCATGACATGGACCTGATTGATCTACCTCTAACGGGTAGTAAGTTTACGTGGTATCTGGGAACAAAGGCGTCCCGTTTTGAACTTTTTAAATTTCTGCAGAATTTTTATCAGTTTTTGGACATCTGGTACAGAGAAGCTTGTCCAGGGACATATCTAATCACCGTCCGGTAATTTTAGAAGCTCAGGCTATCAATTAGGGCCCTAAACCCCATCGTTTTTAAAATGTCTGGCTTGAGCATGTGAATTTTCAGGCATATATGAAAAGTGTTGGGGATAAGTATGATTGCTCAGGGTCAAACTCTTATGCCCTATGGTGTAAGCTTAGGCTGTTGAGGTTGGATCTACAATCGTGGAACAAGGAGGTGTTTGGTCGTTGTGATAGAGAAGTTGAGGAGTTATCAAACCTCATAAATGTTTTGGATCTCCAAGCTGAAGAGAGGGAGTTATCAGAGGCGGAGTTGGTCCAGAGATTCTTGTCAAAGGCTCAATTAATTGTGAAACAGAAAACACTGATAAAATTTGGTGTTAGAAGGCGAGAACCAAATGGTTGCATTATGGTGATTGTTGCTCCAGATATTTTCATAGAGTGGCAAGTTTTGTTGCTGCTAGAAATAAGATAAGCAGCTTAAGGATTGGAAGTACATTTTCCTCAGATCCGACTGAGTTAAAAGAGCATGCTTTTGAACATTTTCGCTCCAAATTCTCCAAACCTACAAGTGTTTGTCCTAGGCTTCCAAGCCTTCCTTTTCAACATCTTTCTCTGAGCCAGATGGAAGATTTAGAGCGCCCTTTCTCAGAGTCAGAGGTTTGGGGAGCTATTCAGGATTATGATGGTGAAAAAGCTCAGGATCCGAACGGTTTTACTCGTAAATTCTTCAAGGAGTGTTGGGATGCTGTCAAACCATTGGTAATGCCTTTTGTTTCGGATTTCCACGCTTCTGGTGTGTTGGGCGCAAGGGTGTGAGCTCCACCTTTGTTACTTTAATCCTTAAAGTAGCAAATCCTGAAGAGATCCAAGATTTTAGGCTCATTAGTTTAATCTCGTCTCCTCATAAAATCTAGGCCAAACTATTGCCAACTCGTTTAAAGGGAGTTATACCAGACCTGATTAGTGACTGCCAAAGTGGATTTGTAGCTGGAAGGGAATTAGTTGATAGAGTGCTTATTGCAGCAGAGGTCTTGGATTTTGTTAAACAAAGGAAGCTTGAGACTATTTTTCTTAAACTTGATTTCGAGAAAGCTTATGACGAGGTTATTTGGAGTTATGTCTTGGATGTATTGGAGATGATTAGGTTCGGTGAAAGGTGGAGGAAGTGGATGACTGCGTGTATGAAAGCCTCCATTGCTATTATGATAAATGGCTCACCCAACTGAGATTTTGAAACTCAAAATGGACTGCGTCAATGGTGTCCATTATCCCATTTTCTCTTTTTGATAGCAGCAGAGGGTCTCCATCAAGTTTTGGAAGAGGCCCTGAGATTGGGAGATTGGTCAAGGAGGTCCAGTGGTGTCTCATCTGCAATTTTCAAATGACAGCTTATTGTTTGGCAGAGGCTCTGTGCATCAGTTGGGATCATTGAAAGATTCTCTTTTAGCTTTTGAAAGATGTTCTGGACTCAAAGTTAATTTTCACAAATCGCAGGTTGTGGTTATTCCTTGTCTACAAAAGTTGTTGCTAATTCTTTGGGGTGAATCTCGGGTGACTTGCCTCCTAAGTATCTGGGTTTTCAATTGGGAGCGCGTTCTTCTAGAGCGTCATTCTGGGATCCTGTGGTGTTGAATTTCAAGAAGGCTTTAGCATTATGGAAATCAAAGACGCTTTCTTTCTCTAGCATAGTTGAGTTGATCAAAACAACTATGTCAGCCCTTCCAATTTTCTACATGACATTATTTAAGGCCCCCAAGAAAGTTATTGCAACTCTTGAGGCTTGGCAACTGCGTTTTCTCTGGCATAATTTAATGGCCAGAAGAGTATTGTGCAAAGTGCGATGGGATACTACTTGTCGTCCCAAGAGAGAGAGAGGGGGAATTGGTATTCTCGATTGGCATTTGTGAATGCGAGCCTCTTGACCAAATGATTCTGGCGATTTGCTAATGAAACCAATTTGTTGTGGAAACGCATCCTTTGTTGTAAATTTGTTTGGGATGCCAGAGATTGGGACCTATGTTCTTTGGATAAGCCAGACAATTCATTTATATTTGGTCACATAATGTCCTTGGCTAGAGATCATACTTTCAGTTCGTTATTTGGAGGGTAAAATTTGCATAGGGGGCTCGGGGATGGAAGTAGAATAAAATTCTGGGAAGATGTATGGTTTGGGGAGGTGGCCTTTCAATTTCGTTTCTCTCGCTTGTTTGTCATTGATGTTTCGAAAGGATGTCGAATTGCTGAAGTGTGGGACAATGGGGTCTGGAGCATGAGGTATCGTCGAGGTTTTTTATATGGACAAGGAGGTATAGCTGCAACTCTTATGGATTTACTGAGTTTGATGATTGTTCGTCCTGGAAGTTGTGATAGTATTGTGTGGCCGAAGTCTTCGAAGAGATTTTCTTCAAGTTTAGCTTATGACTTTATATTGGAATCAAATCACCGAGTTTACTCTTGGGCGTCGATGCTTTGGATCCTTGGTTTGCCTCCAAAATTTAGCTCCTTTGTGTGGTTACTGGCCCATGATGCTGTCCCGACCTTCCCCTTCCTTGAGAGTCGAGGAATACGTATATCATTGAATGAGATGTTGTGCAGATTCTGTAGAAGATGCTTTGAAGATGGCAACCATTTTTTATGCATTGTGAGATCATTGGTCATCTTTGGAGATGTGTATTCAGTTGGTGGAGATTGATTATAGTTATGCCGAGATCTATTCCAGATCTTTTACTTCTCTGGAGAGGAATTAGGTTGAGGAAATAGTGGAAAGTGTGGGTAAATGTCGGATATTTAACTCTTTGGCAGATCTGGTTGCAGCGTAATGCTCTTGTTTTTCGTGGCGAACCTGAAGGGATGAATGTGGTTCTTAGCAAAATTCAGAGCCATTCCCTTTTTGTTTGTAAGTGTGCTGGTGATGTGGATCAGAATTGCAGTCTTAGAGATTGGGTTGCTGATTCGGAGAAGTGTGCCCAAGGGATTTGCTAGCTCTGCGTTTTGTTTTTGTCGCAGGGTGTTTGTTGAAGTTGCGCGTTCTATGTTTTCAGAAGCTGTGAGTGTTGCTTGAGTAGCAAGCAAGCATTTTTTTCTGTTTCTGGATTGGTTTTTTGCAATTTTTGTTGTTTCTTCCTTAGATTTTTAGTGATCCTCATTATTTTGAGTTGTATCCTCTCTCTTTGTGTTACTTGTTTAGTAATTCAAAGACATCCAATAAAATCTTCATCTATAAAAAATGTCAATGGGTGTTCAAACTGCGAATTGTTGTTAAGTTTTGTTGCAAAAGCCTAGTAGTAGAAGAACGAAATTATTTGTGGGAAAAATGAGATTAGGGTTTGAAAAAATGGGGGTTGATTCATGAAAAATTATAACTTGCTTTGATTTGATAATGGTTTATGAATTCAGATGGTTCGCCCTAATAAACTGAATGTTATTAGAAGATTAGTTGATGAACCCTCAGACGATGATGATATTGAAGAGGCTGAGATGTTTGGGGAGAAGCTTATTGATAATGAGTTGATTGAGGGTGATGGGAGTAGAAGTGATGTAGCAGAAGATGGAGAAAAAAGCAGAAGTGAAACTGAAGAAGATTCGAGTGAGACTGAAGAAGATTCAGGTGAATCAGAAGATAAGTCAAGTGACTCAGAAGATGAAGCTGAACAAGTAGAAAGAAAATCCAGTGATGTTGACGACGAGTATAAAGAGGAAGATAAGTCAAGTTTTGAACATGATTCTGATGACGATCAGTTGGTGGACGACATGACATGTGAGGAGGAAATGGTAGAGGAATGGAAGACTAGGTTTGCATACCTTATCTAATGTTTGCTTCAATGCCTAGCAAGTTGCACCCCAATTGAAAAAGTGTCTCTATAGCTTCAGGAAGTCAAGAAAAGATGTTGCTGGAACTTGCAGCCAGCCTTCTGAGTCTTCCAAGCTTCCCGAGTCTTCCAAACCTTCAAGATATGGACTGATGTGCAACAAAATGAAGAGCTCCAGCTATCAGCCATAATGTGATATAGGTTGTCTTGTGGTTGGTAGAGACCATAATGGACATAAAAGCTTGACAATGTAGGTGGTTAGGTATAGGTTGTCTTTTGGTTGGTAGAGTCCTTAATGTGGGTGGTTAGGTAGAGGTTGTCTTTTTGTTGGTAGAGTCCTTAATGGACATAAAAGCTTGACAATGTGATAAAACTTTTTTTTTGGTTTGATATGTGGGTGGCATGCATGTGTTTTGGTCTGCACACCCTTTTGTGTCTATCAAGGGAAATATATTACCTTACAATGACATTAACATGTGCCTTGTAATAGTTTTTGGGTACCACCCGTTAAAAGATCTGTGTATGTCATCGTTATTTTTCATTTTTTCCCTTTCATTATATTTACTTTACTACTTGCATCTGTCTTCAACCTTAGTGTTCCCTTGGCATTATTAAAAGGCCTCCAAGTTCACAATTTCATACACGTTAACCCTTACAAGCTCTTCTCCAAAACAAACCACCATGTCCAAGACCCCACTGCCTTCATTGCCGATTATTACCCGGATTACTCATCCTCTGGCCAGAGCGATACGTGGGAGAAATATGAGCACCCCACGATACCCGACTCCACACCCCGCGACCCGGTAGGAGGTATCCCGTCTCCTGCTAACGAATCGTAACCCGTTCATGAGCCCCCACGACATGAACACCATAAGGCCTTACAAGAGCATCCTCCAGTGAATTAACCTGCAGCTGCCACATCTCCAGTGAAAGAAGAAAGTGTAACAGGTTATGTCGCTGACTCCGAATATGAAGCAAGAGATGCTGAATCATCATGTCCGGGGGGAAATGTTCAAAACCCAGTTGTACAAGGCAAAACTCAGTAACTTTTCATATTTTCAATGTTCGTTCTAGTAACCAAGTAACCATGTTTGTTGTTTCAAAAAAACCATTCAGTAAGTTCAACTCTTATTATATTAACCCATGCATAAGATACAAATTGAAAATCCATTACATTGCCATTTTATAGAAGGATCATGAAGGATTTTTTGCTACGTACATTACTATCTTGAATACAAAAAGATAGTAACAAACCTAAAATAACAACACTAACGACTACAGACACTATTCCACATTTCCATGTCTTCTTCTTCTTCGTGGCCTTGTTCTTCTTTTCTTCATTTCAAATAGCCACTTCCAATGCTTTGATTCTATCATTCATCTCAGGCACCAAATTCAACCCATCTCCTCTATAATCAGGCTCATTCCAACGAAAGAAATTGCATTTTTTCCTACCATACTAACACATACATGAATGAGAGCCATTTAATCAAATTAAATAGAAGCCACGATGGATGATATCAACAGTAATAGAAAAATAAGAAACATACACTAAATTTACCACATCCATAAAACATCCTCCCTGGATTTTTCTTTGACAACGACATACGAAGAGGAGCTTGTACTCCACAATGACAATAGACAATTTCAGGCATTCCAATCCTATTATCCTATAACAATCACACCCAATATTTGCAAAACTTCAATTTCATTCACCACAAGGCCGAAACCCTAACCCCAAATCTTCATCTTCTCACAAAATTTCAATAACCCTAGATGTTCATACTACATGTTCTGAGTTTTCTAAACCTAACATCAAAATATCACATTTCAGTTCAACATATATGCAAATTATGAACCCTAACTTCGCAGATTTGAGAATACAAGAGACGAAAGAGGAATTTTTTCAAGAGATGGAAAAACCTAATCCAAACTCTTACCTTCCTTTTTCCCTCCATCCTTCTCCTCTTCCTCTTCTTGTTCTTCTCTCACAACAACTTCTCTTTGTGTTCTCCTCAGGATTGATTCCCCTCAGACTCCCTCTTCGATACACAACAACTATCGAGCCTTCAAAAGTGTATCCAAATCGTTGCTGCAAGTCCATTTGAAGCCACAATATTCAGGGTAAAATGGGCATTTAGAGGTTTTAGACACATCACGTGACGCGAACATGTCAGTTTTGCTAACAACTCAGTTTATTTAGAAGGTTTTTGTTAGTTTTTGTAAACGTATACCACCTTTGGTTCAGAACATGTGACAAAAGGTCAAGCGTAGTTAGGACCTGCGAATGACCTACGTTCTCTCATGGAAAAATGGATCGAAACTTAAAGTCGGGTATTAAACTGACACAAGTTAAAGTTCAGGGTACCGAGGTGATACGAAAAATATGTAGGGTACTCTAAATGAAACCTGAAAGTTTTAGGGTACTGAGATTGAATTACCCATTTACAAAATGATTTGTTAACCAACTGATTCGTTACTTTTTAGATCTTAATTTGCATTTCCTATTTCAATCATAATCAACTATTGTCATGTTATTCAATGCTACTTGTTTTACATCCAGTCAAATTTCATAGAAACCAAAAGTTTCTCTTTTATATGAAAAAAATGAAGTTATCATGTCCAAAGGTATACTGTTTTTTGCTTTTTATCTTTAAAAAATTATTTTCCTGATATAAGTATGTCTATTTTTATTTTTATTGTTTTTCGGGTAAGATCTTTATTTTTGAAAATATTACTTTTCCTATAGTAAGCTTACGCCTCCTTTCTCATACCACCACATACACGCAAGATTGTCTTGTATTTGTTTTTATTCTACGTAACGTGGTCTGGTTATCTTCTATTGGTGTAATGAAGGATTTGATGTGGTGCTACATATCAATGGACACATTATAATGAAGTTTATTTGAAATGATGCGACATATTATTTTTTTCAACGGAACCAACTACCATTGTATGGACTCGAATTTTATAGTATGGGGCCAGTTTTAATCATATACTATGGAAAACCAAACCATTTGAACTTGAGGGCTCATGCTCTCTCAACCCAACCGTTTGGACACTTCAATAGTTTATATATGCCACTCAACCATATGTTTCACTTCTCACAACATACCTAGATCAAAGGCATCTCAAGTCGTATTTGATATATCAATTTCGACACATACACCTTTAGGTCTTTTGGTTCGATTTTTGGTCTAGCCACTTTGCCAACTTTAGATAAAGGAGAAGTAACAAATATTTTTTTATCCGCAGAGGAGACGTAATATTGGAGGACCAACTCAACTAAAATTTCAAACTGGTAGTTAATGGTTCAACTATACTCATATATTCTAACACGCACCCTCACGGGCAATCATGTTCATGTTTACGAGTTTGAATATAGACATGCGAGCATAACCCTTTAAGAGATAGGTAGGGAGCTCATTGAGAGAAGATTTTAAGGGGATAGCCCATTAAGAGATAGGTGGGGATCTCATTGAGAGGAGGTTTAAAAAGGATTGCTCATTACGAGATGGATGGGAAGCCCACTAAGATGAGACTTGAAGATAGTCCATTAAGAGATAGATGGGAAGTCTTCTGAGAAGAGATTTGAAGATAACCCATTTAGAAGGAAGATAAGTCCTTTTCAGAGATAAGACAATAAGACGTCCATGTGGATAAATTAAGAAGTAATAGAATTCTCGAAGATAGTGAGAATTGAACCCGTGTCAGTGAGGTATCAACTCTGATACCATATTCGAGGATCATCTCAACTAAAAGCTCAAGATGATAGTTGAATGCTCAATTATAGTTTTATATTGTAACATGTGTCCTTGGGAACAAGCCTGTTTATGAATTTGGATGTGTATCATTTAGATAGAAGAGAAAATCTATTGAAAAGAAAGATAAAAGCTTACCCATTTGGGGGTAAATTATATAATAGAGAAGGATTAGTATTTTGTAGATAGCAGGTTTTGATCCCGTGTTCTTGAGGAACCCAACTTTGATACCATATTAGAGGACTAACTCCACTAAAAACTCAAACTGATAGTTGAAGGCTCAATTATAGTTTTATATTTTAACACGTAAGGTGGTCTTTTTGGCTGATTGTTTGGTCAGATGATTTCGCAAATTTGATGAGTACCATCCCTTTGGATCTCTAACCAATAAACGAGTTGTGCTAGAAACACAACTCCACTTTGGGATCACATCAAGAGTGAGGTTCGACCGTGCAATGATGACTAATTTCTAAGTTTTGATAATGATTTCTTCTTATTCACATATTGTACTTTTTTTGAACTACAAGCGAACATTAAATAAAAAATATGTATTGTACTTTCCTTTGAATCGCAAACCACTAAATGTGTTGTATTTCTATTTTTAATCTACAAATGAACAAAATATCGTTTATTTGTTCAATACAAGACTTTGAAAAATGTGCACAACACCTGCATTTAATTTCATGTGTCCTCAAAACTTGGATGGTTGTAAGGTTTGTGTTGTAGATCGTTATATGTTTGTGGAGATTTTTCTGAAGCCATCTATGACACCGATCTTGCTTACCTTTAATACGTGATCTTATCTGATGCATGCATATTTTTTATGTGTGATCGTCCCATTTAAACTTGAGGTTACCTGAAGCCATTTCACACGCTTATGGACTATTATGATTTGCGTTGTGGTGACATCTAAGGGGATGGTTGTTGTGTGTTGATACGTGACAAACATGATGCTTTTTAATCTTTAGTCAATAATCCTAGCAGTGAATTAAGACTCAAATTAAATACATTTGGTAGAGTATTTCATGATGCCCTTTTTGAAAATCAATAAATTTTGGTCGATTATAGGTTTCATTGGAGGCCTATGATTCTATGTACCATTAAAAGGAAAAGGTAGAACCAATAATTATTCAAAGTATCATTAAAAGATAGGTCCAATGTCGATGCCCTACAATCCGTTCAGTCGTTCGAGTACAATTTTATTGGCTAATCCTTGTTTGGATTGGGGGCCTAGGTACTTTAAGTTTATAAATGCTTGGTGTGCTCATCCTAAGTTCTTCTCAGACACCAAAAAATTCTGGGAGGGAATTCAGGTGACAGGCTTCCCTTCATATTCCTTATGGTTCAAGTTAAAGAAACTTAAAGATTTCTACAGAGATTGGAATATCTCTACTTTTGGTTTCTTGGATTCCAAGGTGGTTGAGTTACAGGATGAAATCAATTCTTTGGATTCCATTGCTGAGTCTAGACCTCTTTCTCCTTCTAAGTTGTCAACAAGGGCCCTTTTTAAGGCTAAACTCATTCAAAGCCTAAAGCTGCAGGATAGGATCTGGAGTCAAAAGGCCAGGCATATGTGGCTTAGGGAGGGAGATAGATGTTCTAAATTTTATCACATTCTGGCAAATTATGATTATAACAAGAAGAAAATCTTTGAGATTGTGGAAAATGGTGTTTGTTATACCAATCCTCAAGAGATCAAACAGATTGCTTAGCAGCATTTTGCTACAAGGTTTTCCAAAGATTCAGATATCTGCATAGACCTCTCCAGGCTGCCTTTCAATTCCATCTCTCCTCTACAAGCCAATTTGCTGGAACAACCTTTCTCTGACCAGGAAGTTCTAAGGGCTATTAAGGCCTGCAATGGGGAAAAGTCACCAGGCTCTGGTGGGTATACTATGAGATTTTTTCAAGTGTGTTGGAAAATTGTTAAGTTAGATATAATGGCGTTCT
>JAYMSV010002652.1:0-10828 GCA_036897745.1 Erodium moschatum
AACTATATATATATGGCTGGCGTAATTTACTAATATCGGGATTACAAGTTCTGTTTCAGAAGTAGAGATTGAAAGGTTTTGTTACTCTTATGATCCTCTCAGATACGTCTCCTTTGTACTGACTCTTTTTTAAGTTAATAATAGTGGTAACTTTTGCTAAAAAAAACCGATCAACCATATATTGGTAATTTTGAATTACCAACAAATAGAAAATAAAATGGACTGATTTTTCAAAAGAAGAAAATAAAATGGATTCTCATATTTAAAATAAAGTCGGTTACAAGAAAATCTAAACTACATCTCACCATATCACTTAAAAATCTATCTAAATAATAAAATTAACTAGATATATATGGCTGACCTAATTTATTGATATCTGAATTACAAATTCTGGTTTAGAAGTAGAGATTGAAAGGTTTTGTTACTCTTGAATATGAAAATTATGCATAGAAAACTCTTTGTGGGTGGTGTTTCCAGAGAAGCCACTGAGGCTAATTTGAGAGACTACTTTGCTAGGTTTGGTGAACTTGACGACTGTGTAATCATCAATGACAGAGACACTGGCTGCTCAAAAGGGTTTGGCTTTGTTAGCTTCACTGAACCATCCATGGCTGAACAAGCCCTGTCTCATCAACACCACGCCATTCTTGGAAAAAAGGTACTTTTTGTTGTTGTCTTAAACATGCCATTGAGGATTGAGTTCGGTTCTGTTATCTGGGTTTGGGTTCTTCTGTATAGGGTGACTGACTGTATTCCCAATTATGATTCAATAAGGTTTATGTATATATATATATATATATATTTGTTTTTACTGTGTAATTGATGATGAACTTCGATTTTGTTAACTGGGTTTTGATTGGATTTTTGTATCTTTGATGAAATTATATAAAAGGTTCTGCTGTGTGATCTGTATTATTAGCAATTAGGGCTAATGTGATTATGATCCCCAATTGTTACCCAATAGGTTGATGTGAAACCAGCAAGGCCAAGAGGGCAGAGGGACCAGGATGAAGAACATGACAGTAATGACTATGGCTCAAGTAACACCGAGCTAAGTAGAGTTAAGAAAATCTTTGTCGGGGGTTTACCGGATGGCCTGACAATAGGAGAATTCAGGAACTACTTTGAGAGTTATGGTTCAATTGAGGATGCCGTTGTGATGCATGATGGAGATGGAAAGCCGAGGGGGTTCGGTTTTGTAACATTTGAGTCCGAGGATGCTGCTAGTCATGTGCTGCAGCAAACTTTCCATGAACTGAATAGCAAGATGGTGGAAGTAAAGAGGGCGGAGCCTAAGGAGAGGCTCGTTTATGGCCTTGTGGAGACTTATGATAGTTACCTAACAGGATTGGCTTATCAGAAGAACTTGTATCCATGGGAAAGTTATGGTCCTTATGTGTATTATCCTCTCCCAATTCCATATTATCCTTATGGTTACAATATCTGTTTTGGTCAGCAATACTATACACAAGACTCAAACTTGGGACATGTGATGAGGAACAATTCTACCTGCTTGAAACCTAGAAGCGTTGATGCTGACACTCCATCCCACTCGGGTTCTATAAATGGTGGCCATTCTGTCCCGGAGTTGATGAGGGAGAAACATAGCGATCCCATTGAGATTATGAATAACTTGACTTTTGTTGATATGATGACGACATCAGAGAACGCCAAAGCAGGTACAAAGATAGAATTTTTGGATTGTGATAAGGGAAATCAAACTGAAGTGAATGAGAGTGGCAGTGTGGTGAATGCATCGAGTTCCACCTCTAATGCTGATGATGAGAGTGACATTGCTCCCGATGATGACAACGAGACTTTGGATTATGCATCTGGCAACCTCAAGACAATGATCGACTCAACAATGCGGAAAATGTCAATGATCAGGCCATTGAATTGAGGTTTTGGAAGATCAGTCTTACTTACCGTTTTTGTTTGTGATAGATTTTTCATCAACAGTAGTTATGTTATGGAGTTATTTCATGAAGAATTGCTATCTTTTGGTCCTTTGCTCTCAAATTAACAAGGGATATTGTTACCGTTCAAACTTTTTGTATAGCTAATGTATGTTTCTATAATAATGTGCATTATTACGGTTTCATAATGCAATAAATTGAAGATTTGTCATTCTCAATTCATGTTAAATTATCTCAATCCTGCTCATAGTTCATATTTCTTAGGTCTTATAGTAGCATACATGCATTCTGTTTCGCTTATGGTTGAGGTCTTAGTACTCTTTAGGAACATCTTCTTAAAAAGACTATATGATTTTATTTTTATATATGTAAAAAAAAAAAATTTGATCGGCAAAGACATATTTAAATTAAACAGATGGTGTTAATTCTGGATTTTAATCTAGAAGCAATCCCCTTTTCATTTCTCAGAGATTGTGTAACTCTTTGATCGTTTATACTATGTCAGTTTTGATTCAAATCACATTTGTTAACTATATCCTTTTGATTTGGAATTGATGATTTTTAACAACACTTTCTAAGATATAGTCAGGATGTTGAATAACATTTTTTGTTTTCATAAAACACTACTATTACGAAAAACTAAAGCGATCAAAAAATTATATCAATCCATCTTCTATTGTTCTCTTGACGCTACTGTGTTATTCTGGTCTTGAACTAGAGATCTCGTTCATATAAGAAATTACTATACATACTGTGCAATCAATTGAGAAATTAGATGATAATTCGCATTTTAGAAACGTAGCATACAACTCTCTTAGAGTTAGGGGAGGCGTTACTCCATCAACCGATCATGACCCCAATTTCATTGAGTACCTCCCATTACTTGTGTTTGGTGAACTTCATTTCCACTATGGTTTTGCAGTCCTCCTCGATGACATCTAGCAGACGTTCACCAAAATACATGTACCGATTAAACTGCGCATGCTTCCGATAAAATTGATTGAATCTACAAAACTTCCGGTTGTTCTTCCACAATGGTCTTTGATCTTCTTTCGAATTCGAAACAGAGCACAATTAGCGTGGCAGCCACAAATCGGACATACACGTACTCCCAACAATCCGATCCCAAGACATCATGCTCCAACCACTTGAACATCATTCGATACTCCTCTTGTTGAACCGTGCACGTGGTGACCGTTTCACTGTTTCACGATTGAAATGCCTGAAATGTTAACGCTGTTAATTACATTACTACGGTCAAATGTTAAGTTTGAATGTTAGCATAACCATGTGCAGATGGTGTATAAATTAGTTCATGTAGACGTGTGATTATCCCCTAAAATAGTAAAGAATATTATTTTCATAACTATAATTATACTTTCTTGGATTGTAAAATAATGTTAGTGAATAATATAAACATTACTCATGGACTCAAATGGTTTGAAATGAAATGGCACGATCAAGGAACCAAAATTCCTATCCGGGAAGGCCAATAAAATGGTACGATTTACGGGCCCATACAAGCCCAATAAAATGGTAAAATATAAGGGCCTATATAAGCCCAATAAAATGATTGGATCTGACCCGGCCCGTTCCACCGTCTCTTCTACCCTAACGTCCATATGAATCACTCTCCATTCTCCTTCTCCCTCTACCGTTCACTCTAGGTACTCTAACCTAACGTACTGTTCTCGTGTCGGCCATGGCAGAGGAACTCAAGCATGAGGAGCAGTGGGAAGGAGACGAGAACAAAACCTTCGAAGAACTAGGTCTTGATCCTCGCCTGGTTCGTGCCCTTCTCAAGAAAGGCGTCGACAAGCCCACACCAATTCAGCAAGTCGCTATCCCTCTCATTCTGGTAAGCTTATTATTTCTACGTCAACGAACAAATTTCTCTGTTTGGAAGCTGAGAAAACGCATAGACGCTCAAGCCTATATGTAATATTTCAGGAAGGCAAGGATGTGGTTGCCCGAGCGAAGACTGGTTCTGGGAAGACTTTCGCTTACCTCTTGCCTTTGCTCCAGAAGCTGTTTACCTCTGCGGGAACCAATAACAAGCCTGCTCCAAGTGCTTTTGTTCTCGTCCCGTCTAAGGAACTGTCTCAGCAGGCATGTTTAGCTCACCTCTGTTTCAATTTGATTGCTTTAGAGTCATGTTGTTACATAATGTGATTTGGGAGTGAAGTTTGTGCTTTCTGAGCTTACAGGTTTATAATGAGATTGTGTCTCTCATTGAGTTGTGCCGAGTCCAGTTGAAAGCAGTTCAGCTGAATAGCAGCATGCACCCCGCTGATTTAGTGAGTTCCTCAGTTTAAATGTGTAATTGAGCCCTTAGTTATGAAATTGCATAATCACTTACATATTCTTTTTTTTCTTGTCTTGCAGCGAGGTGCACTGGCAGGACGACCGGATATCTTGGTTTCCACACCAGCTTGCATACCAAAATGCTTGTCTAATGGAGTATTTCAGCCATCATCAATTAATGAATCACTTGAGGTTCTCATCCTTGACGAGGTATGAGCTCACAGCCAAGTTCTCCTGTATGTACTAAATGCGTTGAAGGTTGAAATTCATGCTTTGTTAATTTAATATTTACCTCCATGTCTATTGACTTGGACTTCTCTGCTGGATTTAGTTAAGCTAAATGCTCCAGCATTTTAACTTTCTGTAACTCTGCTTTTTTTCTTAATCCTATTTTGTTCTGTTCCATTGGGTTATTAAGTATGATTCATTAGCTTCATGTGTTGGATGATCATTAGTTTGTATTTTCTTCTTCCAGGCAGATCTTCTTTTATCATACGGATACAAAGATGATTTGAAAGCTCTAACGGCTCATGTACCTAGACGTTGTCAGTGCCTTCTTATGTCTGCAACCTCAAGGTGTGTTATAGGAAAAATTATCTCCAATTTCATTTTAATGAATGGCTGGCGATTTTAAGGATAAATTTATGCCCTGTTCATTGTTTGTATAGTGTGAGTTAACTTCGGTTTACTTGTAACTAGGTAAAAATGTCCATGTAATCACGGCTAAACTACAATTACATTTTATTTTATTTCTCCTGTAGAAGTAGGACTTAAGTAATATATAGAGTGGTTGTCTTTAAACTCAAAAAATGAATATGATTGAATTTCAGCTTCTATTCTCTCTTCCACCCCCTTCTTGGTGATTGTAATCATTTACGTGTGCTGGGATACTGTATGTACATGTATATATATATACTGATCTTTTGGTTTGCAGTACTGATGTTGAGGAACTGAAGAAGCTGTATCTACACAACCCCTATATTTTGACTTTGCCAGAAGTTGGGGATATCAAGGATGAGGCTATCCCCAAAAATGTTCAACAATTTTGGGTAAGATTCACTGTGTCCTTGTTAGAACATAGAACTTAGAAGTATATGTTTCAATTTGCATTTGTTGAACTCCACCCACCCCGTTATACTGATTATTGAATTTCTACAGCCAGCACTCGTTTTCATCTACATACCATATTTAAAAAAATCCTTGTGATAATCTTCTGATTTTCTCTTTTCCTGTTTTGGAACAATATACTGTACCAAATGAAGTCATAGTGTTCCCAATGAAATATTTTTCTGTAGTTCTTTGAAAGGGTTATTATGGATGTGAACTCTATAAACTCTTATGTGTAATCAGCCCTTTATGGATTTCTATGCTGTTGAAGCATACATCATATCTCTGCTTTCTATCTAAAGCTGTTGAGTTCAAATTATCACATAACTAATGAGCTTTATGATTCTGTTGTGTATTAGATATCATGTAGTGAACGTGACAAGTTACTGTACATCCTTGCACTTCTGAAGTTGGAGCTGGTTCAGAAAAAAGTTCTCGTATTTACCAATAATATTGACATGGGTTTCAGATTAAAACTTTTCCTGGAGAAGGTATTTTGATATGCTTGAAACTTTTAATGCAATAAAAATTATGTGTATATTCGTGTTATTTTGCCTCCGAAATATCTCTAGTCTGCAGAATGACATTGGACTCACCAGCTGAAGTGAAAGCAAATATTTATCTGTATGCATGCTATCTGCTTCATCTGAGTTCTGTTTCCATTCTGTGTTTTTATTTATTTTTGGCAGTTTGGGATAAAATCAGCTGTATTAAATTCTGAGTTGCCGCAAAATTCCCGTCTCCATATTCTTGAGGTTTGCTACAAACTGTTTCATTTTCAAATTTTCGCAAAGCAATTAATAATCATGATTTCAATAATCTCTACTTAATCACCCAATTAGCCCCTTATGATGTGTATGTCTGCTTCCATCAGGAATTCAATGCTGGGCTTTTTGATTATTTGATTGCAACTGATGACAGCCAAACTAAAGAGACCAAAAAGGATAATGAGGAGAGCCATGTTGAGTCAAAAAGGTCTAAAAAACGTACGAAGCCAAAATTGGACTCCGAATTTGGAGTTGTAAGGGGAATTGACTTTAAGAATGTACACACGGTAAGCTATTAATTTTTTACATAACCTCTTGTGATTTGTTTCTATAATGTATGCATTCTTTTCTAATATTAGGCAGTTGCTCGTCCAAATATCTGCAACCTTAGCAATGTATCTTCTAATGCATTCTTCAGCTAGCATACAATTTGTTTTTTTTGGATCTAGTATTTCTTGTAAATACTCATCCACTCTTTTCACAGGTTATAAATTTTGAGATGCCGCTGAATGTAGAAGGATATGTTCATCGAATTGGGCGGACGGGAAGAGCATATAACACCGGTTCTTCTATCTCACTTGTAAGTTTTAATAAACAAAAGTTATCTCCTGTTGGTTCAGCAATCTTAGTAGAATGGTCATCAAGATTCCCCTTTTATTTTTAGTAAGATTTGGTAATATATATATTTCTATTGGGGTTGCTTGATAGCTTGAATTCCATAACATGATATCACTAACTTGTGCTGTTGACAGGTTTCTACAGATGAGATGGAAAATTTTGAACAGATAAAATCCTTTCTGGGGGATAGCGAAAACCCAGATTCGGAAGTTATTGCTGCATTTCCATTGCTTACCAAGAATGCAGTAGAATCTTTACGTTATAGAGCTGAGGTAATTGCTTACACTTCCCTCTTTTCGTTATAGAGCTGAGGTAATTGCTTACGTTATAAACCTTCTCTAAATCTATATGATCAGTCATGGTACAACTCATTTCTTTTATGAAGAAGTGATCACCAAGAGCACAAGATATCTAAATGTGACAAATTGTTTTTGGCAGGATATGGCTAAAAGTGTAACAAAAATTGCAGTAAGAGAATCACGAGCTCAGGATTTGAGAAATGAAATCCTCAACTCCGAAAAGTGAGTTTTCTATCATTTAATTTTTCTTCATTTCTCCACTCTGTGTTGCATCAATACTTGGTGATATATACGATGAGGAACTATTTCAAAAGTAATTTCAAGAACTCTCTTATACAATTGGGCTCAACTTCCTAAATTTATAGTTTACCAGCAGCATAGTTTCATTACAGTTTATGGTGAAACCCTAAAGTTTTACTTTTTGGTATTTGTTTTGTGATGACGTCCTATCTGTTCAGGTTGAAGGCACATTTTGAAGTTAATCCAAGGGATTTAGGTACTGAAACCTATTGATTAGTTATGAATCATACTGTTCATGTCCTGTTATTTGCTTGTTCTGACACAATAATACATTCCTATATTCATGTAGATTTGTTAAAGCATGACAAGAACCTTAGCAAGAAGCCTCCGGCTCCTCACCTGCGTGATGTTCCAGACTACCTAGTGGACCCCACAACACAGGAAGCGAGCAAGATTGTGAAGCTTGCGAGAGCAGCAATGGGCCAGAACAAAAACCCACGGCGCAATGGGCCTAGGAAAAGATCCAACAAAGACAAGGACCCTCTCAAGTCTTTCTCCACCGAGGTATTTCGGTTGTCAATACTTAAGAGACACAGCACAGCACAAATGTGCCTAATTGATTGGTTTTAATTGGATACAGGGATCTAAGAGAGGTCGTAGAGGCGGGATGAAAGGAGGAAAGGATGGCAATGATAGAAGAAAGAGGAGAAAATCTGATTGAAGTGTTGTTGAATGCAATTTTGTATCTACTGAAGATGCTAACAATATTGTTTCATTTTCAAACAAGACGGAATTAAACTAGTTGTGCATCAGTCATCTGGAAGTTTGGCTGATAGAGTTTTGTTATCAATGTTGTGGTATGAGTTCTATCATCTTTTGGAACGTGATGTAAGATTTTGATATCCTTAGTTTTATCATTCTTCTAGATGTTTCTGGTCACTCTTAGTTTGATAACGTTTTGTACCCATAACGTTTGATGAGATAATGTCGGAGTAGAGACTTAGACCCACAACGTTGTGTTTCATCCTTGCTTACAAATGATGTTATTAACATGGATATTTCCGCTGAAACGCCTCACGGTTTAAAAGAGGGACAAAGCCGTTCAACAATTAGGTAGCATTCAATTCCCGTGGCTAATTGCCTACGTGTCTACTTGGTATGCAACGTGCCACGTGTGTTTGTATGATGTGTCGTTAACTTTTCCACAATATTTCCAGTCAGGCATTCTAATATTTTTTTCCAACAACATTTATATTTCAATACAAAATTAAAAAGAAAAATATCTGGTCGAGGCGTGTCCACAATTTTCCTGCCTTGCATTCTTTGTAATAATGTGTATGGAATTGAATTGGATTGGATTTAATTTTGATTGGGATGTGCTCACGTATAAATGTATACAATATTCTATTATATTTCAAAAATATATATTCTATTATATTCATGATATAATCGATATGGTACATAAAAATATAAATATAAATATGTTTCAAGTTTTATTATGAAAAAAATATAAATATGTATGGTACAGAATAGACGAGGATAAATATATTGAGAACCCTATCAAACATAAAACCTTGAGAATTAAACGAATTTGTTTTAGTCTTAAGCATCTGTGTGCTTTGTATACGCTCCTCTTACGTCCTCCTTTCTCACTTTTCGAGGTAAATAACGATGAAGCTCCCCTCTCTCTTATCTCCACCGTGTCCTCACCGACATCAGACTGAGCTTCCCCCACTACCGTCTCTATTCCCTTCTCCTTCATCCTCCACCATTTTCTCCCCTTCCCTCTCGCTACCGTTTGTTCAGACTTTCTTCCCTTCCACTACCGCTTCTCATCCATTCTCCTCCGCATCTTCTCCCTTCATCCTCATTATCCAATTCCCCTTACCCATAGTCCGCACTCTCTTTCTACAACATGCGCCAGAATCTATCTTGGGAGTACGAACGAGTCCCCATCGCCCATTGTCAAGTTCCAATACAACCTCAACAACGGAAAACTCCACTCCAGAGTCCATTGAGGACATCCAAAAAAAGCTCACCGAGTCTCCATTGGTGAAGAACCAGACGAGTTCGTGGATGATGACGATGTTATCATCGAGGTCCCGACCAGCACAGTCCCGACCATGGACGACGTCAGATATCGGTACGCCTTCACTGACCATCTCCTCGTCGACAAACAAGCTCTTTGTGGTTTGATTCCACTTAGGACGTCCAAGCCTTAGTCATTCAACCCCTCACAGACCATATCATGTCCTTTTTCTTCCCATCTTAAACCTCGTTGGATGGCATTCGTGCTAGGGAGTTGTGGTCCTCTCACGGCACGGTTCTGCTTCTTACGCCTTTGTCACCGAGAACTCAACCTGAAACGTTGGTTTTCCACCATGTTTGCATGGCCGTGAGAGCCTTCGACATTCCGGTGGAGGCTAGGACATCCTAGATACGAGACCTCATTGTTTTGAATCTGGGAAAAAGAAGTTGAGGTCGAAACCCCATCTCAACATCGGGGATGAGACATTTTTGTTTGGCTTCGAGTGGAGTTGGACGCCGCTAAACCTCTCCGGCGACACCTCCGGCTTCGATTTGATGGGTTCAAGGATCCCATTGTTGTCCGACTTCAATATGATAAGCTCCTAGATTTTGTTATCGTTGCGGTCGTCTAGACCATTTAAACAGGGATTGCATGACAGTTTTACCAGGGATAAAACGACATGCAATAAGATATTCAGATGCTCTTCGAGCTCTCGCGGGTATTCGGGCCAACGAATACTTCCGATTGGATTGGGAAGCAGTGTCACCTCCACCTCCGGGGCCGACCTTCAAGTATGTAGGAGGAATGACCTCCTCTTCGGACAACCCAGTCATAGGTGCATCGTCGGGGACCTCCCGGGAAACAGGCCAGGCCCCAACACCGAGTGTCTACCCGAAATCGGATTCTCCAAGTTGGAGATCGAAAGAAATCCGACCAACAGTCTTGCCTGTACAACAAAGTAGGCATACCGCACCATTGGAATTGGGAGGACGAGAGGGAATCCGGAGGGATAGGTAGTACTTAACCCGTCTCTGATACTTATCCAACCTACATTTTTGCCTAACTTGGGCCGGTCGAGGATTTTAGTAAACCTAGGTGCAGAGCAACGCCTCTTCCAACACCTTCTCAACCACCGCTGCAAAGTCCCCCCAGCTCACAAAGGAGACCCCGCATCAGGGGGGAGGGTCACCTTCGATCTAATAATATGAAGAAACTTGCACAGGAAGAGTTTTCGGAGGGACGTCATAATACAAATCTTCATCTTCTCCTTCATATCGGTTGTGTTCATCCTCTACAATTATGTTATGTAGAATGATACATGTATGCATAATATCAGCCAAAGCACTCCTGCTCCAAAGACGAGCGGGCTTGGAAATTATGTGCCATCGTGCTTGGAGGACTCCAAAATCTCGTTCAGCATCTTTCCGACAACTTCTTGGACTTTAGCAAACAATTCGTGTTTGCGTGTATCGGGATGCCGAATCGGCTTCACGAACCGGCTACCGTCAACCAAATAATAAGGGCGGGCGTATCGATGTCCGTTGGACT
>JAYMSV010002653.1:0-10827 GCA_036897745.1 Erodium moschatum
TATTATTTCAATTTTATTAAGTATTAAGTGATATAAATATGAATTTAATAAATTCAGCAAAAGCATAAATAATTATCCAGTCAGCATCCACTCAGATCTATTCAAAACTCTGCTCCCCATACCTGCTCCCACGATGTGAAACCCCTCTCTGTTTTTGAGGAGCACACCTCAGAATATCACATTCATCACAAGTATCCTGCACCTTCTCCCCAAACCCTGCTCCCCCCGTTGTACATGCTCTAAAATGATCACCAACCTTTTTACAGTGGTTGTATCCTTGACAGGAAAGCACCTTGTTCCTCCTACTTTGGTTTCGACAACAACACACACCAAGAGTAAATCAATTTTTTTTAAAATATTTTCTTTCATTTTCTCCTTGCTTTCTCTCTTATATGTGTACCATCGAATGTGCCGCACACAACCAAATGGAATTTCCCCTGGTCTATGTATTATCTTCTAAAATAACTACCAACTCCAAAATTAACCACCCAATCCCCTTTATTTTCTTGTAACCGGCGTAACCCATCCCAACATTCTTACTTTCGGTTTTCACAGCCAAAAAGGAAAGAACGGGCTTAAGTGTGGCCTTCTGAAACCTTGGGATTTTGGAGCTAAAATATACAATCTTCACCTTGACGAAAAAAAATCATACAAGCTCCACCTACTCGTCGTCCTCCACTAAGTCCTTAAGACCCTACCTAAAGGGTCCTGCCTGACTGCATCGTTCCGTTGGACATCAACATCGAGAAATATTGATCAAGTTGAGACAACTCACCAACTTGACCACCGGTACCACCTTTGTCAACGTATCAATTGTACTTTTTTGGTACCAATCTTTTCCAGCATCATCACGTTATCCTCAATGATACCCTTGACGAAATGAAACATGACATTTATGTGCTTAGTCCTAGTGTGAAATAACTTTCCAAATGGTTGACATTCTGACTATCATAACGAATTGTGGCATATCCTTATGAGCAACAAACAAATCTCGAACCAATTATTAACACCACATATAATTTTTTCACCGCCTTTGTTACTGCCTTATACGATGTCTCTATCATAGACAATACAAACCTTGTGTTAACATGGACCTTCATGATATAGGTACCCTTGCCAATATAAAACAATAACATGTAGACGATCGATGCTTGTTTATATCTCCAACATAATCTAACTCAACATACCCCCATACAACCGAATTCGATGATCGCTCATAAACTAAATCAACATCTAGTGTACCCCTGAGCTTCAACTGGCTCAAGTAAAATAAACCCCCTTGCAAGATCAAGAATATGGTGTACCAGAGTAAGTTGTCTACATAACCCATATTCTAGTTGAAATATGATTGTAAAAAACCTAACATCTTGCAAGGTCGAGAATCATCCATCACAATTGAAGGAACCTTCATCTTATGATAGGTGGTGAACCAATCCCGAACATGACACAAGTGATATGAAGCCTCTATATCCAACAACCAATCGTCATATAGATGATCACTAGAATCTGCTGTCAAGGCACGTGCTAAGTCAACCTCGAGGTGAATATCCTCAACTATCTCTTGTGTATCCCTTATTTCACGTCTCTTGTTTGGTGCGATTATCCTTCCCCTATGAACAATCCTTCTAGTAATGACTTTTACGCTTACACTTGTAATATTCAATCTTAAACATATCTCTTCCTCTGATTTAGATTATCTCGTTTTGTTGTTGTTGTACCTCTTATTTCTTCTCGAAAGACCGTGTGCTAGAGTATCCTCGCTCGAAACACTTTCCCTAGAAGTCTTTGCCAATATAGACTGGACAATGTCACTATACACACATGTAGCGTTGTTTTTAATTGTCATTTGGCCAACAAATGGTCCTCATTTTGGCAACAAAGAAATCAACAATAACAAAGTCTTATGGCTATCTTCATACTTAGATCCCAAGATAACACAATTTGAACACAAGCACTTAAATTCATTAACATGATCAATCATATGCTTACGTGCTTCCAATCAGAAAGTGAAGAGTTTTTTTTAGCATGTACATCACACTCATCTAATCATTCTGGATATACATAGCCTGAGTCTTATCCCAAATACACATGACGGTAATCTCATCAACAAAGTTACAAGCCAAATTCCGAGAAAGACACAAACAGATCGTACTGAACACTCTCTAATCCATCTTGTACTATCTCTCAAGTTAATCATGATTTGATAGTTTATCTCCCAACACATCTTCACAACCACATTATGAAAAGAAAATCACCAACCAAAAACCTTTGATAGCATTTGTAGTCTACCTTGTAAAACAAACAAGATTACTCAGAAAAATCAATCAGATTCGTGGTAAAGAATTGATGTGATTCAATCCACAACGACCATATCAATATTTTGATAAGATAAACACAATTTCAAGACCTAGTTGATAATTGTAAATGCACAAAATACATGTAGCTAACGAACAATCAATAAAGAGCCAAAAATAACTAGAGAACACCAATTTTTACGTGGTTTGACAATGCGCCTACATCCATGGAAAAACGTCGAATTCTTTTGTACTATCCAATAAACAATCCGAGAGTTATAAATACAATTCTCTATCTTTCAATACAAATCAACAATCCATAAAAATATAATCACGTATATTTTGTTATTGATATCTAGCTTCAAGAAAACACGAAAAAATAGAAAAGAGCAAAGGATCGTACCCTGGACCGTATGCTTGACCGGAAAGCACCTGGTTCGTCCTTCTTTGGTCTCGGCGACAACACATCAAGACTCTCTTATCCTTTTGGTTCCAGCCGTGTACTACCGAAGTGCCCGCACACCACCAATTGCCCGTTAATATTATACTCTTCCCTTCGAAAATAACCGTCACCCAAAACTAACCTCCTGTATCCCCTTATTTTAGGGGAGCTTCATCACTGAAAGTGGTACATAGTACCGGGTTGTATCACATTAGTAACTAGCCGAACTGATGTTGGATTACGATTTATTAAACAATCAACAAACACAACATTCAATTAATCAATTAAAAAAAGCTCATAATGGGTCTCATTGTTCGTGGTATTAGCACCTCTTCCCTAATCAACTTTCAGTCTATTTAAATTTTGACTTATTATAACACCTTATATTTTCCTAAAAGAATCCTAAGACACAAAAGTTGGAGACTTGAATTTAATTTGGAAAGACAGTTGAACTTTAATAGCGAGACGGACATTTTTAGCCATAAGCAAAAGTCAAACATATCAACGGTTTAGATGAGATATCTGACAAAAAGGCAAGACGGTTTTCGATTTAGGAGTTGCATTTAAGGAGGAGCATGTGCAGAACAGAAGTGTAACGGAGAGGTAAGAGAAGAAGGTCACAGTCCAATCGTTTCTCAGAATCAGATCATGCTCAACCGAACAGCCCATGATTTCTAGTTAAAACCTGCCGGTTATTCCACTACATTCTATATTTTCCTCATCATGTCGTACACGTTTTACTCGTCAAACCTTTGACCTTTGACGACCTGGAACCATGGTAAAAACCCTAACCTAACTCCGCAATTTCATTTTATTTTACCAAATCCATTAAAATGTTGATTTGTTTATTTTATTAGTACACGTGTCCGCTCTATATATTTACTCGTTTCTATTTAATTCACCATTTACCCTCTCATTTATAATCACCTAGGTTTCTTCTCGGTCGTCCTGTTTTGGGCCGATTTTCGCTTCTCTACTCTGTCTTGTCTTTTTTCTTTCGTTTATGTTTTTCACTTTACCTTTTCCTTAAATAAAAAAATTAGGTATATGTATATGATCATCACCTTGTATGCTCTTGATAGCGCGGATCGGATCGGAGTAAGTGAAACTGGGAAGGGTCGTCAATGGAGGTTTCAGCATGTTCAAGCTACTTAGAGCTCACCATGTCCGTCCCGGGCTTCTCTTCTTCATCCCCATCGCTCCCTTCTTCTGGTAAAACCAAGCAGATCTTCAAATTCTCATAACTTTCCATCTTTTTGTATCTCTCCGAGTGATTTGAGTATGGTTTCTATATTAAGACTGTTTGATTAACCATATCATAACCTACTTATGTGCTAATTTTGTTCTACGATCATGGGTGTATTTATACACACCATCACGTGTGATATGCGGCAAAAGATTAACCATTTTTGCATGTATTTTGCTTATAATAACATGTTTTTGATTATGAACCCATGGATCGAAAAGGTGAAGGAGGGAGAGACTTGGACATGAACCAAGTACCTTCGTGCGATGGGGAGAACATGGATATGGATGACGAGGAAGACAACGGGCCGCCGCGAAAGAAGCTGAGGCTGTCCAAGGAACAATCGAGGCTCCTGGAAGAAAGTTTTAGACTCAACCATACTCTAAACCCTGTAAGCACCTCATTAATTGATTAATAATCACATATTATAATGTTATTATTAATACGTCATTTATGTATGTTTTGTTATTCAGAAACAAAAGGAGGCATTAGCAGAAGAGTTGAAGCTGAGGCCGAGGCAGGTGGAGGTGTGGTTTCAAAACCGTAGGGCCAGGTACTGTCCCGGACGTACTCTCGTAATGTGGTGGTGGTTGGGTAAGGTTTGTAAAGTATGGAACATAAAGATCTTGTAGTTGACACAATCTCATAACACATTATCCATAGATCTCCCACTCACCATGTAATCTCATCTCCATCACACCCTGCTCCCTACCCCTACCCTCCTAGACCTAGACTAGAAGTATTTTTCTGAAACGATAAATTCATTAATCACTTAAAAAAACCTTACAAACTGAACTAAAATCAAACCAAACAAGCATTGCATCCGTCGACCAATCTTGAAAATCCGGGGAACAACCAACGAGATGAATAACTCTCGAAACGGGCGACGCAACGCCTAGATAAAATCAACTACCAAATCGATCTTCATTATTAGCTCTCCGAAGAGACCGGCCGATAAAGAATCCCGATCGGACACGCCACCAAAGACAGCAGCTATACTCACATGTTTTGTTTGCGACTATTAATGAATGAAAAAAAAGAAGTGAATAATGATTGATGTGCAGGAGCAAGCTGAAGCAGACGGAGATGGAGTGCCAGTACTTGAGGAGGTGGTTCGGGTCGTTGACGGAGCAGAACCGGAGGTTGCAGAGGGAGGTGGAGGAGCTCCGGGCGATGAAGGTGGGTCCGCCTAGCTTCATGTCTGCTCAGCCCCTGCCTGCCTCCAGCCTCTCCATGTGCCCTCGCTGCGAGCGGGTTAGCACGAACTCGCACGACAAGGCTGGCCCCACAAACAACAGCTCTGCCTCCCCGGCCGCCACCTTGTCGGTAAAGATGGCGGCAGCACAGACCCGCAAGTCCTCGGCAGCCTGTCTCGTACGTGTGGATGGTTGATAATTATGTAATATTGGGCTTCGAGTCATTGATTAGTGAGTGAGAGTGAAGGGGAAATAGAGGATGTTCACGTATCCAATCTGCTACTATTGTTTAGGAATTATATTTCCTTGCTCCGACTATGGTGTACATACATCAACTTAGTTACATGCATGTTGCAATAGTCTCCTCTCAACTTCATTTTTTCTTTTATCCGTTTTTATTTGAAACTCTTATATATACATCTTTGTATGGTTATTTTTGAATTTTTGCAAAAATATTCACCTTGTTATGGAGCGGCAAACAAAAAAATAATCGAGGGATGTCATTCGCAAAACAAATATTTACCAATAATATTTACAAAATGTGCATGGTTCAACATAAGTTTAATTTCAAGTTTAGAACGAGATTGATCTTTGGATTTGTTATTTGAGAATCAACCGAAAACTTCACCTGCATGTGTATAGTTATTGGATTTAATTGGACAGTGATTTGTATACTAACATGTTATCCAAGTTTTGAGTTACGACCCACCTTATTTAATCCTTGTTTCATATACAATGGTTCCTCATTACAAAACTCTTTGTATTGCATGTCAACAGTTTACATCGTTTGTACGTAGTCGAGGACGAATGTTGAAGTGTATCACGCTGAAAGAGTATTATACAGTGTTTGTTTGATGTATTAATTGTTCTTTCTACCTATTAGTTTAAATTCTGAAGTTGAAATAAGTCCAATTCTACATACTTTAAATTGAAAATAGTCATTACATATAAAATCAACCCCAAACTTTATAATTAGTGTTAAAGTGTGTGTCCCACGTCGAATTGACCTCTTAATATACATTTTAATGTCTCCACCTATTAGCTTCAGTTTTTTGGTTGAAATACGTGAGGGGAGCGTTGAAATTGTGTGGATTAATTAACCAAAACTGGCTTGGGCCTGTGTTAATGAACCTCCCTAGATGCCTGAATGTCCCCACGTATATATCCGCCTATTAGCTTAAGCTTTTTTATTGGAATATACTTTGACAATCAGCCAGGTCTGACACTCAATTCCTGATAGGCGATTTATTAAGTTAAAAGTCAGGATATAAGAAGGAAGGAGGTTCAAAATTAATTTAGGATATTTTGTTTTAATGTGATGCCTACTGATCTGAGCATATTATTGGTAAGTAAAGCAGCTGCGTTACTACTTAGTACTGGACCGGGGCCCGCTTAACCTGGTCATGTATGCAGAGACTGAAAGCGTAGGCCTAGAACAATTTAGAAGCTTGAAACGGTAAGCATATGGGCTGATAAAGAAGCCCAAGCCCATAATATCGAGGTACGTGAAGAAGAAGAAAAAAAAAACAGACAAGGCATCATGTCGATGGAAGTCACGTAGGGAACAACACAGCTGAGAAAATGGTAGAGGTGAAGCCCAAAGGAGACACTCTTTATAAACTTGTCTGAGACAGCAGACACAACCAGTACACACACATAACTAGTTATAGCTCAGTAGGTCCATGCACACGAAACACCTAATTATCACTAAACCACGACCTCGTGTTTTTATTATCGATTGTTTCCAATACCATTACATTCTACAGTACAAGGAACAGCCTCCTCGGGAACTTCAATACCATCACCCTCCCAACCCAACACACACAATTACAAAAGATAAGGCTTTTCGGAAATTGCAACCCTTCTTTTCACGGAGATAAATGTACATCAAACGACATCGTATGGTAAGAATGTTCTTTCACAACCACCAAACATACTTGTCATTCACACTCACACGGGTCTAAATCTAATTAATATCTGTCATCGGTATTAACATAATCAACAAAAACCAGAGACAAAATCTTATGAAGATTCGGGTTATGGTGGCTCGAGAATGGGTCAACCTTGTCCATTGTCACGAGCCCAACCCATCGGGGTTTGGTTTACGGGTAAGCAAATTAAGATCGTATCTAGATAATGTTTTGTTTGGTGATCTATGTATATAAATAATTATGTCATTAATGATACGATCGGAGACTAAAATATATATAGCATACCAATAATTGTGTTGTTGTGTAAGTGTGATGACTTTAGTTGATGGATCACTCTCCCTCACCCAACCAAAAACATGGCCCTAGATTCTAGCGTTTTAGGTTTCATATCGCCTTTCGGACATCAAGTGGGAATCAACAAAGTATATGATGAGTTATCGTCTTACTAAACAAGGAAAGAAATGAAAACGACCAATCAGATATAAATAGAAAGAACATGATTTAGCTGCATGGAGGGGTTAGAGACAAGGATCGGTAGTTTTATTGCTTTTAATTTTCAAAGTATTAATAAATTTTAAAGCAATGAGCATTTCATCGTTCAGATGACCCAAAACTCTGGCTTTTTCTCGTGAAAAAAAGGCCAGTGTGTAGACGCAGATAAGAGATAATGTATGTATATTATAATAATTTATAATATGCATGCATGTGCAGGCTTGGAATGATCGGGTGGAGGTGAAATTATTGGGTCAGGGTCCACCAGAAAAGTGAAATGAGCATACTTGCATGGCCCAAGTTGAAGGCCCAGTGGGCCTACAGGATGATTTCTACAACTGAGAGAGAGTCTTAATTGATCTTATTTTTTAAAATTGAAAAGACAATTATATAGCTTTTGATTATACCTCAAAAGACATTTATTAGCGATCGTTACATTTTATGATTCGATCAAAAAGATGACAAAATTTTCATGATTAAAACTATTTTTAATATATTACTTTTGTTTTTTTGTCTTTAAAGGGACATTCCAGTAATTCAGGCATCATCTTATTATATTACGCTGTTTCAGTTCGAAGTCTATCATACTAACGTTTTTTTTATTGTGATGTTATAACTAAAACAAAGTTTAATTTACGCGTATAGTATTACTTATTTTGTATAAGAAATTCTTCGAGGGACTCACGGGCATGTCCTTATGACTCAATCAACACAAGAGGTGTAGGAGCAAGCAATTAGTATATTCCGAAACAATGAATAAAATATATTGTTTTTATTTCCATGTCTGGTTCCAGTAGCAGCAATGCTCAGAACTCAACTCAGATCAGAGAGAGAGAGTGATGAAGAAACAACAAAGAAGAAGATAAGAATTTGGTTTGGTTTGGAAGAGTCCAAGTTAGCAGGATGCAATAAAACCTCATACGCTCTGAGTGAAGGTTACAGATGTGCACGTGTGTGGTGACCCCTCGCAGCTAACATGCTCACATGCTATGCCACTTGTTCTTGTTTCAAATTATGGCCCCTTCATGTCCTACCATTTCTCCTTCCTCCATCTTTAAAGTTCCTTTCTTTTCATGATTAGGCACATAAATTTGGAAAAAGCTTCATGCCCAAGAACTCCTCTCACCCCTCAGCTCCACATCTCTCTCCCGCCTTAGAACATGCGTCCGTCCCAGAATTTAGTTTCGAAATAAATTTACGAAATCAGACGTGTTCGTATCGATAATCAGCGATCTGAAGAAAATATAATTTTACCTCATTCAGTTTAATTGTACGAAAATAAGTAAAACGGAAAAATGAGTCGAGAATATTATTCATAGGAGGTAGCTAGGTATATAGGGGGTTAGGGGGAGGAATTCATTTGATGGTGGGTAAGGTTGATGAGAGGTAAGGAAAAGAGAGGTTACTTTGAGGGAAATGAGAATCAATCATTTATTTGATATTTTAGGTATGCGAGTGGGACTAATGATGTGATCATCACTCCTAAACTCCCACCTTCTATTATTATTCTCTGTGGTATTTTCGTAATTGTTTTGGAAACCATTAATTATTGATATTTCGCTTTATGCAACTTTTGCAATACCCTGATTAAGGGAATTAAAAATCATGTACGGATGGTTCACAAAATATGTATAAGTGAGAATCCATTATCCTATTAAGCTTGAACATGACGTGTGCATGTGAGCAAAACATGGAGAAAGATAGTTGAGGAATTTAAGGCTAACACACTTGTTATATAATTTGGACCTTCAATTAATACATGGGTTTGATTTTGTTACATCTCTTCATTAGCATGCCCACCCCAATAGTAAATGTAATCATGAACATGTATTAATATACTAAAACAATATAGACAAAATCCTTGTACAACACCTTAATGTTTATTCTTCTTAACCTTTTAACACATCACCTCTGGATCAAAATCTTTGCTCTCCTCACTTGAATGGTTTTACTGAATTTGTTAGTTTTTATTCTTCTAAAATGAATGGTTCATTAGATGTGGATATGCTCTGGGTGGTTGGAGTTTTTTGTTTTAACTTTGAAGAAAGGAGTCGGAGATTAAGGACCGGATAGTAATTTGACAATTGACACAAATACACGAGGTTTGATGAAGAAATTAAAGTTGTCTTCGATTTAATTCTCATTGTCAGTGTTATTGAATTTGTATATATAAGAAAATCTTTCTCAACGAAATGAAGGGTTCGTGTTGTAATTATTTGATGGCGGTCCATCATCTCCTTACCTATATAAATAAAGGCCTTAGTCTCTTTCGTATTTGGGGATTACAAGATGAAGGAACAAAAGAGATACACGTGAGTAGTGGAAGAATAGATCAGTGCCATACTTCCTCTCTTTTTTATATCATAAGGATGAGATGTTTAGATAGAACACAATTGAAATCTCTCTCTCGATCTCAACCCACTTAGATATATCATAAGGATGTTTAGATAGGATCTCAATTAAACATATAGATAACTGCTACCTATATCATGTGGATGTTTTGATTTGATAAACTAATCCTCCCACGTAAGTAATATCATAATATGCTTGAATAAAATTCACACTTATGAAACAAACTAGTCTACGGATGATCGCGTAAAATGAGTCCGTTGATCCTGTATGATAGGATATGATCTCACGATAGGCAGTGGATAAGCATACACACAATAGTATATCGAACTGAGGAGGTATACTAATGCCCAAGAGGATTAGCATGGAAGGATAAATGATAAAAAAAAGTTATTGTGCTCGCCCTAGTTCTCAGACAGTGGTAGTGAGCCGGGAACCCCACTTTTCGGTTCCCTTGGTGTTTCGCCCCTTCTAGTTCCGACAATCGAACCCATCGAGGTTGAGTCGGTGATTGTGAGTGGTTTGGTCTTCACGAACAAGGCGGTCGTGGATCCGTGTCTGGTGGTGCGACCATCGGGACGTCAAGGAGGGGCGTCGGGAATTACAAGAGGCCTCATCCGAGGGGCTCAGGTGAGAGGACCCGTCCACAGCGACCTCGGGCAGTGGAGCCCTCAGAGGTGCGATGGCTACCTTCCCTGGATCGATTGGTGCAGGCCACTGGGAAGATGCCACCGAGATTCCGAAGCCCGGACCTGGGTCTGCCGGGGACCTTTTCCCCGAGCCCTCATGGTCGACGATGGGGCCTTATCACAGAGGAGGAGGATCCGGGCGCCTGGAGTGGCGAGCACTCTCACACGGTGAGACGGAGCACTGAGCA
>JAYMSV010002654.1:0-10825 GCA_036897745.1 Erodium moschatum
TGAATCCTTTGGAGCCATTTACTCTTATGTTTGAGTATCATACTCTGTGGGAACTCGTTTCTTTCATGTCATTTCAATTTCACTATTCCAGTGTTTGCTTATCTGTAAACACTTTTAATTTATAATATTACCTCGTTTTGCTCAATAAAAAATGTATAACAATATGAAAAAGGGGATTTATATCGTGCATGACCATGATCTTTTTTCCATCCAAAAGCAACGAAAAATATAGTAAAATGAAAATTTTGAAAAATTAAGGTATCTTTCCGTCGAAAAAATAATTAATTATAATTAGATAAAAATCATGAATTGACATTTTCCCTTATTTATTTCTATCATGTCTCTTCATTGATTTGAACGTTGGAAGATTCTTAGCGTTAACGAGATGGGCAAGCAATGATTAACATTTAACACAGAGTAATTATTTAAAGAGTAGATATTATTTTGAAGGATAAATATGTTATAATTGTTATTAATTAATTTATATACAGATATATTTTTATTTTAGCCTCCTTTCTCTTTCCCCAGGCCCTCTTTCTCTCCCTACGAATCAAAATTGCAGAGAATCACCGACACCATTTCAATTTCTTCCACAATCGCATGAGGTCTGTTCTCGATTTCTTCCTATTTCAATTCAAGACAATCATGTCTTAATCATATACGATTAATCGATCTTCATATGTCTTGAGAATGATAGATTTGTACCCCAATTATTTTTCGTTGTTGGTTCAATTCAGCTATCTGTTTTTGTTGCTATATTTCCCATCTTAGATTCATTCATCGATTTGGATTTTTAGGGTTTCTCACATTGATCATGTTCGTTGGTCGTGCTCAATTTAGGATCTTTGACGTTGGTGCTGGAGTAATTGATGTTCTCTTCTGTATTTTCATTTCTAAATTTTCCTTGATTCTGAAGATCATGGATGAGGAAGTGAGCAGTTTTGTATTTTAGAATAATCAGAATGAGTTTGCTTTTTGTGTCGGGGTTACTCAAGTGTGATTTTATGTTTCCTGAGACTGAATGATTCCAATTTAAGTATTGATGCTGTATGTTTGTTTATTTTCAGACAACAGGAATCCAAATAATCTTATTGTGTTGATAAGTCATGTTTACAAATTTGCTTGCAGGTTCTTCTTTTGTCTAGTTTTTATTGTTCACCTGGGGAATTACCATCTTTGATATTGGAGAGTGGGGAGCTATCTCGGGGTCTAGCATCCAGCAGCTCTTTTTATGCAAAATTTTACCCTCCGTGTGTAGATAGTATGCTAATGAAGTTCTGATGAAAACCAGGAAATCAGGGGTTGATAATAATTCAGAAGATATTAGAAATGGGTATGAAGTGTATAGCCATCTCAGCCGGTTGTACATTTCTAAGTTTTGTGGGTTTGCAGTTCTGGACCGAGTTTTCGCTGGAGAGACTAAAAACGGATGGGCTACTTAATGAGAATTATATTCACCCAGAGAATGCCAGCCGTGCTATAGAGCTGCTTTTAGGTTCTTATGCTACAATCGGCTTGCTGGCAAATTTTGTGCTCAATGTATTTATTATACTTGTTCTTTGTCTAAAGGTAAATCTCTCCCATGATATAATGCTGCATTGAATTCATGTAAGCATCATGTATAACATTTTCTATTTTGAATTTCCTTGCTGTAATTGTGTGTTTAGTAGTTGCTTCATGCTGTAGAGTTACTAGGTGATTTTGGAATTCATCAACCTTGATGTACTCATATCCTTTTATTGTGGATAACTATTATATTAATCGCGAATAAGCTATGGTGGTTGACCTACTATGAATTGTGTTATACTGTAATCACTGGGCTTGATGCACCCTTATGCCACGTGTAATGATGACATCAATGAAAATTATGAAATGTAATGCTGTTTAATTTTCCAAGGGCCTATATGGCATCAAAGTGTACATATCAAATATTGTTGGAATTTATGGATACAGGAGCAGCTTCAGTTAGACTCTCACCATTCTTGTATCCAGGTCATAAAAATTATGATGCCTTTTCACATCCATACAAACTAAATATGATCAAATTTGTGGACAGCTATTCAATTTGTAATATAGAAGACAGTTGTTTACTGTTGTTTTAGTTTTTCTTGACATACTATACTGTGTGGGGCATCATTTCGATTGTTATAATTTTCTGTTTATGCGCAGGCTGTATTCTTTGTTGAGTTGTATCCTTCTGAGGGTCGAAAATTGGCTGAACGCCTTATCAATTATGTTGTTTACAAGGTAAATGATCTTAACGACTAGTTTTCCGTGGAAATGTTATCAACAAGCTAACTTTGTTATGTCATTTTGGTTCATAGAATAGTTTTTTGTATGCTTTGTATACATATTATTCTTTCTCATCTCATTTTTTTTTTCATTTGTATTCTTTGGTATTCATCTTGTGGTACTGTATGCATGAATCTTCCAATGGTACTGTATGCATGAATCTTCCAATGATTGAAAATACAGTAGAGTTTGAGTGGGTTGTGGAGAACTATGTAGCTGTGAAGAAAGCTTATCATGAAGGAATTGAAAGAAATTTGATAAGAATTTCATGATCTGCTTAGCGGGGCTGGAGTTGAAAGTTGAACTAAATGGAAACGATAATCTCCTTCAGCAAGACATTAGGAACAAAAGCTCCAAGACCAAATCCCCATGTTATATTAACAGGCACTATTCCAGTAGTTTTGATATCAACACTATGGGATAACTAATATTTTATATTTATGTTACTTGAACCATTTCAGCAGCCTAGATCACCCACACCTAAAAGTTGTTAAAATGTGTTTCATTAGCAGACTGGTAGGTAGTTCCCTCTCATGATTACATTTATTAGGTGGACACCCGAAGGAGTTGGAAGAGTTCTTTTGGTGGGTCATTAAAACACGTCATTTCTTCTTGAGGCTTCAAACTGTCCTTAATATAAAAATTTACTTTTTGTCTCATTGATTGAGGGTTTCAGGAAATGATTTGTTTTTTCTCTGATGTTGCTCTTTCATATCAGTTGTTTTATCTTGATGAACTTGCTATACTTGTTTTGTCAATATTTATAGTTTGGTAATTACATGTAATGAATTAATAAACAGGGGACATTCTTACCACTGGTCGTCCCACCAACTATATATCAAGCTGGTCTATGGTCAACTTGGCTGACTGTATTATGTACATTGAAGGTATATTGAACATTTTGTAGATCCTGTTTTCGTGTATGAGAAGTATGTGTGGCTCATTTGTCATCTTAATTACGTGTGTTGGTTTTGTATAGATGTTTCAAGCTATGGCTAGAGACCGACTTGAACGTTTGAACGCTTCTCCCTCTGCAAGGCCATGGACATATTTTCGAGTATATTCAGCATTACTCTTTGTCCTATCTGTTGACATCATTTGGTATGACTTTGTACCATATTTTGAGAACAAAAAGCTTTTAGTAAGAATGGTACTGATTTGTTGATGTATGATGCTCTTTAAACTCAATATATGAAACAAATGGGTTTCTGGTATAATTTTTAATAGGTTTATCTCTAAAGATAGGGTTTTATCCTTTTTGATATCTTTGACAGTTTTATTTTATACTAGGTTTCTCCCAAGAGTTAGCTATCTTGATGTGCCTTTTGTATGATCAATACAGCCGATAGAAATAATAAAGCTCTATAGAGCCGTGTTAGTACCTCGGATTGGTGGACCATTGCAAACTCTTTGAAACTGAGTCTAGATCCATCCGTACCACCCTATTTTTCTGTTTGGATCTATGATTGTCAATAAATGGAAGATTCAACATCTCACCATAAAATGTGAAGGGACTCTTTACTATACTTGTCATCTGTGTGGAAATGGGAAGTTGATTTTGACTTTAATTGCAATATCAGAATTTAATAGTTGGAAAGTTGATTTTTTATCGGTGGTAATTATTTGTGCGCATGTGTAGTAGGACTAGTAACTGATTTTTTTCCAGCTACCAGTTCCTAA
Source organism: Erodium moschatum (assembly GCA_036897745.1). Taxonomy (NCBI): domain Eukaryota; kingdom Viridiplantae; phylum Streptophyta; class Magnoliopsida; order Geraniales; family Geraniaceae; genus Erodium; species Erodium moschatum. The sequence continues at coordinate 3,973 of JAYMSV010002654.1, forward strand.
TTCTGACATTTCTGAGCTCTTGGGCTATATTTTCTTTGTGCATTTGTGGATGCTTCCAGGATAAAGTTTTGCCTGATGCTATATAAAACAATGGGTTCATCGATGTACTTGCTGCTATTCTTTGAGCCTCTAAGTATTGCTTTTGAGACTATGCAGGTAGCGTTTTCAGAGCATTGAGTTAGAACTTTATCCTGGCTGGATTTATATGTAAACTCCATAAGACTTACTTGTGCAATATTTGTAAAATTGACAATGTCTTGGAAATGTGATATACCTTGTAGGCCATTTTAGTGCACGGATTTCAGTTACTTGACATTTGGATTCATCATTCAGCATGGAACAGTGCTAGTTGCCAAAGATCAAAGTTCTTTGATTCATCTGCAGTAGGTAATTCTCAAATGTTGCTACCTTAACCTATACAATTAACAGCACTATTGATATGGTTTCACTGTTCTTGGTCTTACATGGCACACTGCAATTATACCCTAATATTTTAAAACATCATATTCTTATCATGCAATAAAATCCTTTTTTAAACATGAATATGCATTTTTCTTGAGAATTTCCTTCTTGAAGGAGCAAGGCTTATGAGCTTAGGAAAAGTATTAGGATTTGTAAAGTCATTGACATAACTATAAGGTGTCAATGGTTCTTTCAATGATGTTGAAGTCAAGGAATTTATGTTGCTCTCTAGTGTTAGCTTTAGATTGTGTCTTTGAAATGTAGCTTTTTAGAAGTTGGCATTGTTCTCTTCTTTAAAGCTATACCCAAATAGCAATAATGATTGCATGCTGCTGCATAGCCCTTTTGGATTTGGTCTTAGCTTAGGCTGTGCTTGTTATGATTTGTCACGCGTAATGTTGTCTATTCAGTTATCGAACTTTTTAAGATTTTGGTTATGCTTCTTGTAAGTTGGCGTGTTTGTTCTTCATGTCTTTGTAATCTGTAACATTGCTTGTTTTTGCATTAATATTCTTTTCTTATTGTGGATTATTTGGTTTACTTCATTGCATGTATACAATCAATATATGCAGGCTCATTGTGGGAATGGAAAAGCACTGTTATTCGGAACATGGGTTTTTCCTTAGACATGGCAACCCTACTGATGGCTCTTGGTCATTACGTGGATATTTGGTGGCTTCATGGCATGGCATTCCATCTTGTGGATGCAGTTCTCTTTCTAAATATACGGGTGAGTGTATTACTATGTTAACATTTTTGACTTGTACTCATTTTGGTTTACTCATTGAGTTATTATTCCAAGCAGGCCCTACTGAGTGCAATCTTAAAGCGTATAAAAGGATACATCAAACTGAGAATGGCTTTAGGCACCCTTCATGCTGCACTTCCTGATGCTACCCATGAAGAGTTGCAGGCATTTGATGATGAATGTGCAATTTGTAGGGTATGGTAGTTTTTGTTTTGTTTTCTACCTCTCAGTTTGGCTTTGGTTGCATGTGTTTGACAAACTGTGCAAATAACAGGAACCTATGGCTAAGGCTAAAAGGCTAAAGTGCAACCACCTTTTCCATCTTGCATGCTTGAGATCATGGTATAACTTTGATATTTTATTTGTCAGTAAATGGAGCTTGATGCACTTGACTAATTAACTCTACAAAACTGCCAGGTTGGATCAAGGTTTAAATGATAATTATTCATGTCCCACTTGTCGAAAGCCACTCTTTGCTGGAAGAGGTGAAAGTGAAACTAATCCTCGCACTGCAGAAGTTTTAAGTGACGAGCAGCTTGCTCGCCAAATAAGTGCAGGGCTGAATCAGCAAAATTCCTCCGGACATACCTTTCCAACAGGAGTGTTCCCAAATCAGACACAGAGCCCTCTAGAAGGAAGTTCTTGGAGGTCCAGATTCATACTCGATATTAATGCATTTTTGCTGGCAGATTCTACTTGGGACTGACATTTACTCTCCATTCCTCTGTTTGGTATATAGGGGTGCAGGAATGGATTCAAATTGGTTGCAGGGTTGGCCAAGCCAAGATGTGGATGGTGCTGGGCCTTCAACTTCCATGGGGTCTGTTGGGTTGGGTAGAGTTCAGATGATGATGAGTCATCTTGGCCTTGAAGATGGTTCCTGGAGTCTTTGGCCAGTGAATACCCCTCAGGCTTCTACATCTGGAACATCTACTCCTGCTGCTGCTGCCGGTGGAAGGACCCCTGGTGGTTTACATATAAGGAGTGCGTCACGTTCTGCAAATGACAACATTACGAACTTGCTTGCCATGGCTGAAACGGTACGGGAGGTGCTGCCACATGTCCCGGATGAGATAATCTATCAGGTCAGTCACGTTTACTGCTTCTTCATAGTTACCTTATTGGTAAAATCTGTATGATAGTATATAAATGTTCATATTAGTAATGACTAGTTCAGTACAGCATGCTAGTGACTTAATGATCACGGTCTGTTTATTCTCTTGCTTACTCCTTTCAAGATTTAGCAAAATATGTTGTCACAACTAAAAAAAACGATATGCATAAAGAGTCATGAAAGGAGTAACACTCTATTTTTGAAACTTGATTCTATTGGAAGTCAATTTGAACCGGCACTTTGTGATTTTCAATATTTATCAAACTTGATTCATATGCATTCTAGTTTCATGTTTGAGTGTATATTTTCAAGCTTATTATTTTAAATATTTATCAAACTTGATTCAGACACTCTAGTTTTATGTTTGAGTGTATATTTCCAAGCTTATTTTTTTAATCAGTTATTGTATAGAATCCAATGCAATACGCTTTTACATTTTTGCAGGACTTACAGCGAACTAACTCTGTCACTGTTACTGTGAATAATCTTCTCCAAATGTAAAATGATAAGTGACAACGGATCTCTGTGCTGGGGTTGTATAGCGAGATTCATGTTCCAACAATACATAAAAAAAAGCATCATAAGGTTTGAAGCACTTGTTGTCAGAACTACCTACTATCATGACTCATTTTCGTGTTGTTTTGCACATCTATAGGCTTCACTCTCTGTAGATATAAGAGTCACTCGCCTTGAATAAGGGAAATATGGAAACTTGGAGGAGAAAAAAATGTAATTCATTTCCCTCCCACCGGAATCAAATTTGGGGTATAAAATGTATAAACATTATCTTTCGGAAATTGAATTTTGTTACCGTTTCTTATTTAATTGTAAGATATGTATTGTGAGAAAGGTCGGATATCCGACGTTGTGTTATAAAAATGTCGACTATATGTGGAAGAACGTCTGGGAGTTACTTCGGACCTAAGTTGCAACTAGAAATGTATGTCACCGTGAAGACAAGGGCAATGAGGCGACCAAGAATGTCTGGGAGCTAGCCGCCATTTTTGTAGTAGAAAGAAAATGAAAGGAAGCATGATTCAAGCCACAGAGTCTGTGAGCTTGCATGTTATGGGTTTCTGATTTTACAACAGAAGCGTAGAGAATGATGAAAGGGGATTAGTTTAATGAAGGCGAGCCCCAGAAATTGGCAAGTTTAAGCAAGAAACACGGAGCCACAAGCATGAAATCAACATGTAACCCTATTCCTAATCCCTAGCTACCTTTTCACTTTGACCCTGCAATCTTCTTTTCTTAATTAATCATCCTAATTAGTTAGTTATAGATTAAAATAATATACAGTGTGTGTATGTGTAGTATTATTTATTTGTGTTCAAGTTTCTCATCTTGTTAAGGAACCCATGAAGCTGTCCTGCATTTTCCTCCTCTTCTTCTCGTTATTGTTCGTTTCTTCTGATGCCCGAAAGCTACTCCACACGAACAAGGTTGGTTTCGTTCGTAAAATCCCATTTGTTTCTTGTTTCTTCATACGTACTCACTAATCGTGTTTCTTCAATGTTGATGTGCATACGTACAGAATGGCGAGAGAGTCATAAATATTGCTGCTGCAATGAATAAACCAGAGCTATACCGCACTTCAAAGATTAATGGTCCAAAAGACTTGAAACAAAACAGTCAAGACACGAACGATCAAGATGTTAACTTGAAGAAGTATCTCCATCCTCAGGGCGACGATAAAAACGTTGGTGTTTACTCGGATTACTCTCGGCCGAGGACACGCCCTCCTGCTCACAACTGACAACTTGTCTTGTCCTCATTCCATACCAATTTACAAACCCCCCTCTACTAGAGTCTAGAGCTAACCTTACCTTAGTCTTAGTCTAGAGTTTAGTTTGATCATTCATCAGCTGTACATTGAGCACTCATATATATAACTAATTCCGATTTTGCTCCTCTTCGTCTCTCTGTGCATGATCAAAATGATGAATGATATTATTTATCTTATGTCATTGATTGATAGTATGATCAACTGAGTACGTATGGAATCAACTTTCCTGTCAATCAATCAATCCTGGTTTATGTTTCAGAAATCAAAATGACAAGCATTCTGCAGGAACAGTCGGTCCAAAATATTGCGCAGGACCTCGAACCATGAACTGGGTCTAGCTCCAAACTTGAACTTTTCAGTGGCCAACACATGATAATTGGAAAACCCAAGACTGTAATGTAAATGTAATGTATGCTAAGAAACAGGGTAGTGGTGTTTGGGGAAAAGCAAAACAAAAATGTAGTTGTTTGAATTCAAAGGCAAGATGTCTTGTGCAGTCTAGCTTTTTGGGGACATTAATCTCTTTATATATATATATAATTCACAAGATCAAAACGTATTTTGACTGTTATCAAAAGGGTCACCAAAATGCTTATTTATATTCATTAAACAAACAAGTCTTGAGTCTTGACTAGTAATTGTATATTGACTATGGGTTTTCAGATTCAGAGATGGAATGTAGGCTAAAAACCTAGGACGGATTGAACAAGCTCAAGACAAATGGGTTCCACCATTTCGAGAATGTCTCCCAAAAAAACAAGTTTTATTTACAACTAAGCCACTATATATTAACAAAAGTGTCCTAATCCCCAAGGCCACCACAAAATTTGTGAAAGTAGAACATCTCAATGCTTCATTGGACTGATCAAATCGCATGCCGCAATCTCCTCTATCTAGCTAGGCATGCCAATGCCATTACAAGTCCTGGGGCATGGGGGAGTGCAACCAGCAACAACACTACCAAAATTGTCACTTAAAGTTGACTAAACCATATATACTTGTCTCTCTCATCCAAAAAAATCACAATACATGAATGGGTTTTCAAGGGTTGGCAGATACATGTACATTACATATGAACATAAATGCAACTGGAATCGATCGTTGGACCAGAAACGAACATACTGAATCCTCGGAGGGGAACACATACCTTACTTAACATATTCTTAATTCTACAAGTCAATAGTTATTTAGGAGTTGCAGAGGATATATATATGCTTATGTTTGTGAATCATAAAGGTAATAACAGACATTAAGTTGACACCAACACATGCACATTGGTTTCTGAGAAACATATCAAATCCTAGTTTACTACACTTCCCATATCCCTAAAGCATATATAATTCTCTCAAACCTCCAATGTAGCTTCTCTTTCTCTTTCTCTTTCGTTTGTTGATTAGAGTAGTGGTATCAGACATAATGTCCATCCTTCCTTGTTCTGTTTTCATCTTCATCTTCATCTTCTACATTTGGATACATTCATGTAATGCTCGAATGCTACTCCATCCTGGTTTTGCAGAAAACAAGGTTAGTGAATGACCACATCTCTGTTTCTAAATGTTTATGTTTTGCCCCATTAATGTATCTGTGTCTTATGTAGGTTAAGGTAAGTCTGGACTCAAGTATCGATCAAGGAACAAATGTTGTTGCTAAAGCATCAATGCATAAAGCAGGGGACTACTCATCAACCAGGATTCAAGGTCATGTGAAGAAGATAAAAGTCAACGGCAGAAAAGGAACGACAAATATGAGGAATGGTCAGAAGATTGAAAGGAAGGCTGTAGTGAAGAAGAAGCAAAAGGACGATGAGAGTGTTGGTTTTGAGTCTGCTGATTACTCACAGCCAAGGACACACCCACCTTCTCACAACTGAACATAATATATAAAAAAAAAGTTGGTTCTCATGCCTCAAGCTATATTATAACTACCTCCTGATTTTGATCTTTTTATTATGACTATGATATATATCTTTGATCCTTAATCACACTCTTCAATTAGAGTGTATGATGAGTATTTGTATATTTTGCGACTGCTTCATGTTAATGATATTACTTCCAAATCTTCTTCCATCTTCTTTTCCTTTCCTTTTGTATATGACTCTTATATATGCAACATGAATCAATATGCTACTAGTTCTTGAAAGTGAGTTTATAAACAATATAGTCCCGAAGGGGGTCACCACAATGGTCAAGCCTCCATTTCTGTATGGCAGATCATGAGTTCGATTTAAGAAAAATAAGTGGATTGTTTGTAGATGTGTATTTGTTGCATTGTTTCTATTGAGTCATTTTTGTTTTGTATAAAGCTTGTAATTTCCGTGTACACCCAACAATTTGATTTAAGTTTATACTCAAGGTTTAGATTTTGAATGATTAAGTTTAAACTTGAGCTAAGATCGAAACTTAACAGATCTTTCGGCTCTATGGCTCCAAAATCTCTCAAGTCTGAGTCTCAATTCCGATCGCCTCCTTTAGCACCGTTCCTATCCTTCTGTTCTGGATTAATTTCTCTATATGGAGAGTTCTGTGGTTTGCTCGATACAGGGGTTGTATCCAAGGTTGCCAAAGGAATAGCGAGTAAGAAGAGAACGAGGACAAGAGCTTCGGTAGAGGCCAAGATCCGGCGTTCATCTCGCCGGAAATCTCTGTCCGGTGAGGACGATGTAGTCGGAGGCAAGGTCGTTTTGTCGCCATCACAGCAGAAGGCTGGCAAAACTCCAACCGTATCGGAAAGCTCTGAAACTCAT
>JAYMSV010002655.1:0-10824 GCA_036897745.1 Erodium moschatum
ATTATGGTGGTTGGAGGGGTCTGGGAGATGGAAGGGATGGTGGAAAGAGAACCACCGGCATCCCCCAAGGCCGGAGCCACGGCGACCGCCGGTGGCGACGGCTGTAGAAAGAAAGGTGTCGTCGGGTTTCACTGCTTTTTACTTTAGTTCGGAAGATCCTATGTTTTCATCATTAATAAAACTTACGCATAATACAACACAAGCGTTGTATTCATTGGCTGTTTTCGGGATCCTGAAAGATGACTAGCGAGATGATAATTCTCAAATGTCGGGTTTGACCTTCCCGAAACGAATACAGACTCGAATACCGAAAGAACGACACAACGCCTAAACATCCATCGACCATCCTATTACGGTCTAAAATATGATATTTGGTACTTAGTGAAGAAATGAATGAATATCCTTAGTATATAGATTTGATATTATTGCATGGTCTCACATCATGAATGCACCATAAATGATGTTGGCATGATGCAGGGTGGTGGGTATGTCAGTCTCCCAAAGCATCATCATGAGCCATCAGCTATAACCATGGCCCTATCTCTCTCTTCCTCTAGATAGAAGTAGTAGGGCATGAATGAATGAAAATGAGTGAGTGAGTGAGTGACACACAAACATGCATTGCTATTTGCTAGGATCGGGACCCTATATGGTTTCAGAGGGGTCTATACATAGATCGTTCCTCATGTTCACTTCCATTCTTTGGGCTCTTCCCTTTGGGTTGTTTCCCATTTAAAGCCAACTTGTCTTTTTGACCCAAAACCTACTCCTACACCTACTATACCATTACCATACACACACACATGTACATATATTGTATCTATATGCTACATTCATTGCTGTGCATGTGATTTAGTATATACTGTAGACATTTTACTCATCAAACAAACAAACGTCTGCAGTTGGGTTTCCAGTCAACTCATGTCATCAAATTTATTACATATATATAATATGTCCTCAAGAATACAATTTATTTTATCAACATGAGAAAAAAAGGACAACTGTTCTCTTCTACATTGAAGTTTTTGAATATGTGATGGGTGTGGAGGACATTCCTTATATGCAAAACATCTCATCCCTTTAACTGGTTTTTGTTGAGGTTTGTTCAGAATATATGTAGGTTTCCTTTTGTCCTCTTATTGAAGCTTTTGATTATTAATTTACATAAATGGCTCATGATCTATTCATGTATAGTTGTAAACTTGACCTAAGCAGTAGTGTCATTGATGACACTTTTACCATAAAAGCTCATGTGGTGTTTATTAAACTAAGTTAAAGAAAGAAACATGGGTCACATGAGTGGTGGTTCGAAGAGAAATGATGGGCTTTGTGTATTAGACTCCAAGAAGGGGACAGGTGGGAGATTAGGGATGTGTTTTGATATATAGCTATTAATTAAGTGAAGTAGCTCCATGACAAGTACTAGTATACAAGTGGTAGGGTTTGGTTGTTGGGTCAACTTCAGGTGGTTAACTAAAACCCAGTTTATAACCTTTCCCCCTCAAAGTTAAAAAAAGAAAATGACCGGTGGTGATGGAGACTCCCCCCACATTAAGTTGTGGGGCTGGGGAGCAATATTGCCATTATAATTAATGGTCTCTCTCCATGTCTGTTTGTTTGAGTTTGATTAGTGAATAATGCAATGACCATTAGAGCATATGTAGCATATGTAGTGGAGAGTGGATTTGACATGTCAGATCTGGAATGGAATCAATTTGTTATTGTCTTGCAGTGAAGGTCAGATATGGTGGGTTGATTCTGACCAAAATCAACAAGTGATCATAGAAGCAAGACCGAGGGATGAGATAAAAAAAATCAACGTTGATAAAATTGTCGAGAAGACATGTCACATTTTCCTCTTTTTTGCCCATTGGATGCTTCAATTGACTCCACTACAGGTGCTCTTAAAACAACAATGTTAAACATTCAAATTTTGTTATATTTGTGTTTCATATGGGTGTGCAACTAGGGTATGGGAGAGAAGGGCAAGGTGTATGTGTGTGGGAGCAGACATGCAGAAACACATGTATCAAAATATATATTGCAGAGCCTTTTTGCTGTCAATGGAGGAAGAGAGTGAGACAGGCTCATAGAAACAAGCTTCTCATCAGAGTACTGATCATCACTTCTCTTTCATTATTTGTGTCCTCGCACGTGTGGATGATGTGAGGTGAGATATTATTCTATATATATATGAGAATAATGATGCAATAAAAGAAAAAGAAAAAATAAAATATTTGAAGATGAGGAGGAGAATTGAATTAGCTTAGCTAGTTAAAACTTAAAGGCACTAGCACTCTTACTAGTCTTATTTCGTGTAGGTTTCTTTCGGTTAAAACACTTTTTCTGTTTGTTTCTGCACTCTACACTCTCTCTTCTTCCTCTCCATCTCCCTCTCCCTCTTCTTCACCTTGTCTTAGTTTGTTGTTACCATCTCATCTTTGCCTCTTATTAGTAACAGTTTCTTTTCCTTATATATATATACATCACCTTTCTCACATTCAAAAGTATTGAGGGTTGAGAGAGATAGAGAGCAATGTCTAATAACAAGTGCTGCACCAATATTGATGGGTTGAGCTGCTTCTTCTTCTCTAACAACAACAATGGCTCCACAGCCACTCCTAATAACTCCTCATCTTCTTCCTCTCCCAGTCCCTCTATGGGGATGGTTTATGCTGACATGGGCTCTCTCTCTCTCTCCCCCAACTACAATCACGCTCATGCTCCTACTACTTGTTTCTCCACTTCACAAGACAGTGCTGCTTATTATTTCTGCAACAACAACAACAACATGGCCACTGGCCAGGCAACAGCTTTTATAGGTGATCTTGGCTTTATGGGAAACAATGATCCTGATCATAATGATGATGATGACAATTTGAGAGATGGGTTTGTTGGAGGAGGACAAGGCAAGGAGGAGATGGTGACAAGGATGATGATGATGATGACAACAAGCACAAACAAGAGTGTGAATGGGCATGAAGAGGAGGTGCTGGTGATGAACAATGAAGGTGCAGCAGATAGTGGGAGTGGGAGAGAGTCAAACAATAAGGTTTGTGCCAGAGGGCATTGGAGGCCAGCTGAAGACACCAAGCTCAAGGAGCTTGTTGCTCTCTATGGCCCCCAGAACTGGAACCTCATTGCAGACAAGTTGCAAGGAAGATCAGGTAATTAATAATTAATAATTTAATTGTTGTTTAAAATATATATAATAATATAATGTTAGTGGATTGGATTGGATTGATCAGGTAAGAGCTGTAGATTGAGATGGTTTAACCAGTTGGACCCAAGGATAAACAGGAGAGCCTTCACAGAAGAGGAGGAGGAGAGGCTTATGGCAGCCCATAGGCTGTATGGGAACAAGTGGGCCATGATTGCTAGGCTCTTCCCTGGGAGGACTGATAATGCTGTCAAGAACCATTGGCATGTCATCATGGCCAGGAAGTATAGGGAACAATCTTCTGCTTACAGGAGGAGGAAGCACCTCTCTGCAACAGCATTACCTCCTCCTCCTCCTTCTTATTGCCTCCTTAATAACATCAACAACAACACTGATCTTCATGGACAATGGAGATGCACCTTCAATGGCCCTTTTGATTTCTTCCCTCCTACTCCTACTGGTAAATCTGATTTGCTTCATTGATTTCACAATGGCCAGTTTGTGGTGTAACTGTTGGTGTATGGCATTTCAGGTCCCAAGAACGACATTGATGTGATGGGGATGTTGAGCCACAAGAAGATGAGCACAAGCAGCAGCAGCAGTGTGTCCTGCTGGGATAGGGCTATTAATGAAACTCAACACTCTATGTTATCAGAGGAAGCTCAAGGCAATGTCAATCACCATCATCATCAACCTCCATTGATGAATATGATGCAACACCTCAACTTCCACACCCAACCCAGTTACATGATGAGCTCCACTGGAGGCTTCTTCCCACCACACCACCACCAACAAGTGACTTCAATATCAACAGCCAGTGCTGTTGTTGATGATGATCACTTGCCTAATTCACCACCACCTCCATTCATTGACTTCCTTGGAGTTGGAGCCACTTGAATTTCTCTAATAAACAAAAGGAGAAAAAGGCCTGCTTTTCTTTCCTTCCTTCTACATTTTTAACAACCCAGGTGCTGATTTTGCTTCCAATGCTCTTACAAGTGAAACAAAATCCACCTCATTGATCTCTCTCTCCCTCTTGAATGAACTATGTTGGTGTATCAATGTGAACAAGCTGACCTTAATGTAAAAGAAAAAACCTTAATAAATTACAACTATTATGTCCATATAATTATTTTCATTGTTTGGTTTCCCAATATGTGGAGTTTGTTAATGCATGTGTTAATTGTAGAGGATAAAGTAAATGGTAATTATGATTTGGTTAGTCTGTTGTTGTTTGTTTGTTTGTTAGGATTGTGTTGATGATGAGAAGAAATATATATGTATAGTAATTATGGAACTGGTTGGGTTGGAAAGGAAAGAGAAGAAGCATCATTTTCTCATGGACCTGATGAGCTGCAGAAAACACAGGCATAATTTCTGCAAAGCCTGAACTGAATGATTATTTACTTCTTCTTCTTCCAAAACCAAGTATGTCACATTAACACATTCATGCACAATTTAATATGACAGCAACTGTTTCAGCAATGCGTGCGACTCAACTGTTCCTTATCCCTCTGCATCACCCTCAGGCTCAGCAGCAGCACCAAAATAGCACATTTTTTCAGTAACAGAGTTTATATTTCTAATCAACAAAGTAGGACGTAATAGATGTGGGCCTAACATGGCCCATCATCTTTTCTTGGGCCCCTACATCTCAGTAGTGGGCCAGAACAAGCTCAAAAGAGCCCATATGATGTTCAAGGAGACATGATTCAGCTAGATATACATAATATTAGTGTTGGACTTTTTGGCTTAACATACTAAAACAAAAAGGAAAATGATCTCTTAATACAACAAAAAAAGTGTAGAAGCTTGACTTCACATTCAAGGACTGCTTGACCTCTAAAGTCTAAAGTCAACTCAGCTTTTTAGTAAAGATGAGTTATTTCCCATTTGGAACTCCACATCTCTGTGCCTGCTTTTTTCAGTTCAAGTATGCAAAGAAACAATGGTGGATGGCAACCAAAAAACACCTTGGTTTGACTCTTGTTTGTATGTGGGCCTTCCAATGGGCTTCTTGAAAGCCCAATGATAGTTCTATATGTTGGCCCTTCCCAATACAAACTAACTCATCAATGGATCAGTTTGTCTATAATCTGCATTAGTTTATAAATCAAGTGCCTTATTTAAGGCTTATTATTATCAGATAAAAGTAAAAAGATAAATGAATTTCAGATGTAGATTTACTTTCCTTTTGATTTGTTGCCTTTTTGTTGGTGGGATTGAAAGGCCAGCATTGCATTCCCCCACTTCACCAGGAAAAGAGACTTTGGTTCACTTTCTTTCATTTCATTTCCAATTAAGGAAGATGAGTGGGACAACAAAAATTGCATTTTGTATACTATTTCATTTCAATATTTCCAAGATCTAGCTTGTACTTTGCAAAAACCTACCGTTAAATCCTTGGAATCATTGCTTTTATGATGTTACTTGTCCGACTTTGGTTGGATTCTAGATAGAAAAGCTAAGACGTAGATCACTCGATTTCTGGTCTTCTTACTCATCACATTTAAGACAAAGATATCATTTTCCGCTTAGGAAGTCAATGAGGGTGATGTCTCTTTATAGTATGTTGATCATTTGTATGGGACTTGTCAAAAGAAGCAATCAAAGAGTTGAAGCCAACCTGCCATAAAAGCAGCTCATATGCAACTTCAAGTAGAGCCACTAGATTTGATCCAAGTTTTGCACATGTGGTTGTGTATAAGCTGTGACTTCAACTCTCTGATAGCATTAGCAACAATGAGTCTTATATATCTGAGTGTCTCTCAACTTGACCAAAAGCTGTTTCTGTTTTCTTTTCTCTGTGCCAAAGAAAATTCCAAATGGATGACAAAAAAGAAAAGGAAAAGATAGCTTTCTTATCACTTCATATGACTTTTATGCTATTTAGTTTGGATTCTTTTGGGATTGAAAGAGATTGATGCTTGGACTTTTGTGACCTGGATTCATATGTATCTGCTCAAATGAAATGATTTTTCTGTATGACTTGTATAATACAAAAAAGATTAGACTAAGACTCAAACTTTTCTAACCTGAATATGAACTTTGCATCTCATCAACTCTCAATGTATGTATAGATAGACCTTCAAATCAAAATCTTCTCTTTTGGGTCAAATAGGAAAATCCAAAAGAAGAACTACAGAAAGAGTGATAAATTGACAATCATTTTCTGACTTCAGGTGTTTAGCAGAGTATAACAAAGTAGGAAAAGATCCATTCTATGGTAAGGAACCTGAGAAGACCAAAATGCACATTGTATTACTGAAAAGAACTCTACAGTGTGTTAGTGTTCATCACTAGAGTTTTGAAACTTTACTGTATTACACATTTACACTTGAGGCTTGTTACATCCAAAATTCTTGTGTGTTTTGGCTCATCTCAGATGTACAAGTATGATACAAGCCCTTTTGAGGCATTTTACTTCAAGAGCAAGTCATTTGTACATCTGCTCTTTTTCATGGTAGACACTTTGTATAGCCTTGGCCCTTGATAATCAGCATAATGGCTTTGGGGTTAATCCGGCAACACAAGCTCCTCAGCAGCAATTTCATCGCCTTTTCACTTTGCCACCATACTGTAACCTTAACCTCCACTTATGTGCTCTCCTGGAAGTTGAGTGATCTTGACAAAGCAGCTGGGTTGGCACGCAAAGCTGCAGGTGCTCCCACAGCTTGATATTTGCCATTTCCGGATTGGAAGGCCTTAAAGAGACCTCTGCCACTCTGCTCATGAGTATTGGGGATCCAAACAGATCTTCCTGAAGTGTTGCTCTCATTTACAGGCTTTTCATCCCTCAAATGTTTTCCTAGCACTGTCGATGGTGGAGAGGCATGTGACATGTCCCAAGAACCCATCACAGTGCATCCCCAATATGCTGGTGCGGGATAAAATACCGGAGAGAAAGCTGCTGGATGCAATGTAGAGTTCCATCCATAATGCCATGCTGGCCCGGGAAAGCATGGAACTTGAGGAGGAAACGCTTGGCAGTCCTTAACTCTGGCTTCTTGTAAACCAGAATTGTCCACCTTGTCTGAAGAACTAGAAGCTGTGATGGAAGATCCGCATCCACTTGAATGATCGTCACCATTGTCTTTCCCTCCACATGGAACTAGAACTCTCTGGTCAGGTCTATGAAACCCATTTTGAATCTGAGAAGAATCTGAGCCAAACGTGAGAACACTTCCACTGTTTCCAAAGGGAGGATTGTTGCGTATTTTTTCCATTTGAAGAGCGTCTGAAACCATGATGTGGCGGGAGTGTGAAGCAGTGGCGTTCTTGTTCTTGCGCCGACCAGCACCAACAGGAACACTCCTCATGGTTCCTCCAGCAGTCCAGTACCTCTGGCAGTTTTTGCAGAAGTGACGGGGCTGCTTCACATTGTAGTTGTTGTAGTAGCAGAACTTGGTGTCCATGCTGTTACATCTTGGGCCAGGAACAATCGTGTCGGGCTTCTTCAATGTTCTGTCCTCTGTGTCACTCTCAGTCTTACTGGGCGGTGAAGTTTCCAAGTCTACAGAGGGAGTTTTGGGGTTGTCATTATTGCTTGCTAATGTCATGGCATCTTTCAATTTTCCAGAGATCTGGCCTGAGGTAGCTTCTTCTTCTTTGTCTTTACAAGGCTCCTGAAATTTTTAGCAATTGCAATCAGAAAAAAAAGGGTTGTATCTGACATCTCCCAACAAAGCTCGCATAGAAACTTTCTATACTTCTTATGAAACTAAGCTATCAGCTGGGGCTAACTATTAAGAGAAACATATATGTTCTATCATAGCAGAGTTGTATGCTTATATGCTCTACTAAGGATTTCTCATAAGCATGTCATATGATATTCACATCACTTGTGAAGATTAAACAAATGAGTAGGATGAAGATCCTGAGAAAATCAATTCAAATTCATAAAATGGAAAGAATCAAAACGATTGAAGGCCATGAAAGCTATTGAATTTGGTAACAAATTAAAAAAGGCATGTCTAATATTACAGTTCTCTGTTATATTTCTAGTGATTGAATATCATATGAGGCTTAAGAGCAACCAATACTGCTTCAATTTCCAAAAGTGGTGAAATATTGAAGCAGAAACCACACCATAAGCATAAAAGCGTACACAAGGAAGCCACAAATCCATAAAACTCTTTCTGAAACTTCCTAAGACTATAGGAAACCAAGATGAACCTTTCCCGAAATATACGAGGAATCAACCAACCAAAGTGTGCTCGTGTGTAGTAACCATCTCTACCATACAAAACAAACTTGCTTAAAGCTTAGCAATTCAGTACCATGCCCTTAATTCTAATGAACCTGTGTCCAAATAATTTCTATGTAATTGGTAATCCCTAAAGAGAGCCACATGCAAGCTATGGTAGAATCAATACTCCAAAACCGAAAACCATTGGCTAAGTAAGAACATAAAGGTACTTGGAACCAAATTGGAAAACCCCAATTCTCAGACCAAACAAAATAACAACAACCTCCCCCAATCTTTATACACATTTTGAGAAACTAAATCATGAAATAAACTCAACCCATTACGATTATCAATCTCTTAAACAATGGGTGGCCATCAAAATATAAAATTTTGAACTAATTCATAAAGGAAAAAAACGAAGCTCAGCATCAGCATACCTTATTCAGTTGTTGGTCAATGGATAAGGAATTGCGGTGATCCGGGTCCAGTTCCTGCTCGAGACTAGCTGAATCAGAAGCTGAAGAGAGATTGTGATCTGAAGCAACACAATCATTAGCATCCGAAACATGTGTGGGAGGGAAAGCAATGGTCTTCCCGAAGAGCATGAAAAAAGAGTCTTTCAATTCTGACATTCTGGTAGCAGATGTTGTACAATCTGCTGCTGTGACTGTGAGCATATATATATGTAGATGGGGAAAGGAGGATGATTTGGGTATGGTGAATCGAAAAGGGGAACACTTTTTATGAAAAAAGTGAAATGTGTTTGTGAAATTGGTGGGGTTTAAGAAAGCCACATCAGCAGAGCCCAAGTTTTCTGAGCCACAGCTTTTTGTGGCCTATAGATTTTCCCTCTTGTTTGATTCTCCATATTTGCTTGAAAAGATGGTGCTTTTTTCCTTCCATGTCGGCACTGAGTCTCTATTCATCGCTTGTTTATTTTAAATGTGCACATCTCGTCAAGCCCCACGGAACGTGACAGTGAGTGTTGAGTGAATTGAAGCCAAGTGTTATGTTCTCTCTTTCCTATTTCAAAATCCATCCTTTTCTTCTTTGGACAACTAATCAAAACAGGATAAGTCATGTTGGGATGGTTGGTTGGTGAGTGCTGAGTAGCTTCATTGGTTGAGTTTGGGTGCTTAGTAATTTTGTTTTTCACTAACTCCATATCAAATCCAATCTCATGCCTCTATAGCATCTTATCTTGTTGATCCTCCTTCAATTGGGAGAGTGCCGGGAATAGAGAAGTGAGTGATTCTTTGCCTAGTGGTGGAGACCAGTATCTATTAAAGTAGACACCCATTGGATTCATTCCAATATGATGCTGTAATGTTCAGTCGACATGGGCTTGTGGGTAAGAATATTTCGGTTAACCTTGTGTATTCAACCTCAAGTGTGTGTTTGTGATTCTCTTTTCAAAGCATTGAAACCGACTCATTCAATTAATCGTTGAATTGAAAGGACGTTATCTACCTTCAGATTTCAGCAATACGGATTCTCCAAGGATTAGGTCAAACGATCATTAACTCTCGAAACCACTTGTGATGCGGGTTTTTTGTCCTCCTAAACAGAGTAGAAGACATTACATGGCGTTAGAGACCCAACAACTACAATAAAACCGACATCTCTTCTCCCTTTTGAATAAACACTTCATTTTATTTCAATTCTTCCGGTTTTTCCTGAGAATCAATTTTAAACTTTCATCTTATTATCCAAATGAGTCTATGTTTGAAATCCAGTAACAATATCTACTTCTGATTCAAAAGTTCCTTATTTCAATCAAGCACCGACTCCGCCGACTATCCCTTCCAATAATCGTTCAAGAGAGAATCGAAACTCAAGCTTTGCTCAAGTGAAAAGGGGAAGGCAAAGACTACCAAGATTAAGGCAAGGGAGGCCACTTGAAGCGAATTAAGAGATTAGTTGGTGAGGACATATCAAAATTGACTGAGTTAATTATCCAAGAACATTTAGTTTATTACTTGTGATCCCGGTACGATTATCAAATCAGTTAATGAAATATGTTAATGGTTTGAGCCCGTAACATATATACCATGTCATGGAAGGGAAGCAGGAAATTTTATTTTCCTGTAAATTATGCTGATACCCATTGGATATTGTTGGTTGTGGATATCGTTGAACGTTGTATCAGAGTATACGACTGTGTCACTTGGTTAATCTCCGATACGCAATTGGCAGAATTAATGAAGTTGTACTGCTATATGCTTCCAAGGATGATCGATGAGGGAAATTTGGTGAATCCTGGGGTTCGAGAATTGTACACGGGTGATTTGAGCTATGAGAGGCTACACAATATGCCTCACAATGCAAAGTGGTTTGTACCTATGCTACTACTACATTTACACCTCATGAACTTATAAACATTCTTACTTCACTTATGTTTTTCTTGCAATGGAGATTGTGGGGTGTACACAGTAAAATTCATCGAGCTGGAATTGGCCAAACTCCTCTTCCATGA
>JAYMSV010002656.1:0-10823 GCA_036897745.1 Erodium moschatum
GTTTGGTGGGGGAGTTCCCTTCCCGGTCGTTCGTCGCACGATACCTCACGGCTGATCCAGTAGGGGTCCTTGCCGGAGGCCACCTCCTCCGACTCGAGTCGCCGGAAGAGCAATAGATCCTGCCCTCGCCCGGGCAGAACACTCCATGACCTGGTCCGTCGTCGCTGCAAAACCGAACGAGGTCGATGATAGAGGGCGAGGAGAGGGTGACAGTGAGGCTAGACCTCCGTCTACAGTCGTCGTCGTGTTAACACTGGAAAGAGACATAACTAAAAACCCTATGACAATCACAAGAGAGAAATTGATTGAATTTACTACGTAAATTATGAATGGCTCGGGCCTAGTTAATTTTACACCAACCTTTCACAAATAAGAGTTATAATCAGGAAATCAAAATAAAGATTTGCAATGGATTTCAAAATTTAATCCATATTCCTGATCAAATAATGGATAAAAACTCAATATTAGACTTGAAAATCCAATTTATTTCTCTATCCAAACAAATAAGCAAAATCTTAATTTTTAAAATTTCATCCCAACATTGGGTTAAACTGGTTAGTTTAGATGATTAAAATACTAAAAGAAAAAATAGTTTTTTTTTTCTTTCTTCTTTCTATTTTACTTGAAGATTTAAATAAGATATATTTAGAAAATCAGGATACTCCATTTCCCTCCTTAAGTTTCTGTGTGTTAACCGGACTCTGTCTTGTTGTGCTACAAACATGGTGCAATGTGAAGTGACCTTTAATGGCCTCATGTGTTGGAGAGAGAGAGAAAGGGTTGTTGGAGACTTTGATGTAATGTCTTATTATGAGTTTACTAGATGTGTCGGCGGAGGTGATTAAACAAATCAATATGCTAAAAGAAAACGAGTGGTGCAAGGAAATTAAGAAAAATAATATTAGCAGATGACAACACAACACTTGTTCTTTGCTCATAACAATGAGAGCTTCCTCTTCCTCTCTACTCTAAACCTTTGGTGAAATTTCAACATTTTGTTTTTATCTTCTTGCTGATTTGAGTAGCGTGAGCTTGACTGTTTTTCTTATATCTTGTACCCATGTGACTGAGGAAGATTGTGAGGAGAGAATTACTGGAGGGCTGAGGAAGAAGCATCTTCTTTTTTCATTTTGTTTTTTGGTCAAATATTTAATCTTTTTTGTTATTTACTGAGAAGAGGCAAGAGAGGGAGGTGGGTTTGTGAGAAAGAGGGGAGCTTTTAATTGCTCTGCAAATTGATATGAGAAGCAAGGAATGATAAGAGAGAGAAGACCCAGAAAAGGGTAAAGAAGAAGAAGCTGAGAGGAGTGTGTAGTGCTGCTGATACTTGAAATCTGAGATTGTGTGTGTTTGAGAAGAAACAGGAGCTCTAATAGAAAGCTCTTTTAGCTTCTCTAAAGCCAGATGGGCCTTTGAGCTAGGGATGAAATTAGGAGACCATTTCAATATAACCCACCGAGTAAAGGAAGTAGATTGTGGGAGATCTTGAGAGGTAGAGGACAGATCTGGGCCTTTTGAATTGTGAAGAACAATGGAGGCCAGTGCCGGCTTGGTGGCTGGGTCTCACAACAGGAACGAGCTGGTTGTGATTAGGCGAGAAGGCGAATCTGCTGTGAGTTTCTCTTCTTTTTCTATTCTGGGTTTGATGAAAAATGTCTTACATTGTTGTTTGCTTATCTGGGTTTGTGGATTTTCATCTTGTTTGAGTTAATGAATGTCCCATGTTGTGTAGCGAAAGCCGTCCCAGCAATTAAAAGGGCAAGTGTGTGAGATTTGTGGAGATGAGGTTGGTCTGACTGTGGACGGAGAGCTGTTTGTGGCTTGCAATGAGTGTGCTTTTCCAATCTGCAGGACTTGTTATGAGTACGAGAGGAGGGAAGGAAGCCAGGTGTGCCCTCAGTGCAAGACCAGATTCAAGCGTCTCAAAGGTAATGCGATGGATTCAATTGCGGGTTAGAGAGGTTTGGAGTGTGAGGTTTAAGCTCAATTGTGGGATTTGCAGGGTGCGCTAGAGTTGACGGTGATGACGAGGAAGATGACACTGATGATCTGGAGAACGAGTTCAATTTCGATGGGAGAACTAGACGGGATTTCCAGCACGCGCTTTCCACTGATGCCTTGCTCCATGGTCACATGAGCTATGGCCGCGGCTTGGACTCTGATCTTCCAAATGTGGTTCATCCTATGCCTGATGTTCCTCTCCTCACCAACGGCCAAATGGTATAATACTAATTGGTAGTTAAGAGTTACTGAATTTCAACTTGGTTTATTTGGCTTGAATTTTTGCTTATTTGGGCACTGCAGGTTGATGATATACTGCCTGAGCAGCATGCTTTGGTTCCTTCTTTCATGGGTGGTGGAGGCAAAAGAATCCACCCTCTCCCATTTTCTGAGCCTGGCCTTCCCGGTAATTAGCTGGTTGATACTCTAGTTAGCTGACATAGGTGTCAATTCTACTATCAAATTTAGACACTTACTGCTGCATTGTGCAGTGCAACGTAGATCCATGGACCCTTCCAAGGATTTGGCTGCCTATGGCTATGGGAGTGTTGCTTGGAAGGAGAGAATGGAGAGTTGGAAGCAAAAACAAGAGAAATTACAAAGCACTAGGAGTGAAAATGGGGGTGGTAAAGATTGGGACTATGATGGTGACGGCCCCGATCTTCCCTTGTAAGTGTCCAAGCATAATCTTCCTTCTTTCCTCACCATCTCCGTTCGTAAGATCCACAAATCACGTTAATGTCTAAAGGAATTGCACATTGATCACTGATCATGGAAATTATGTTTTGTTGGTTATGATAGAATGGATGAAGCAAGACAACCCTTGTCAAGAAAGCTTCCAATTCCATCAAGCCAGATCAACCCTTACCGAATGATCATCATCATTCGACTTGTGGTGGTCTGCTTCTTTTTCCATTATCGAGTCATGAATCCGGTGAACGATGCCTATGCACTGTGGCTCATTTCTGTTATCTGCGAGATCTGGTTTGCAGCTTCTTGGATTCTAGATCAATTCCCAAAGTGGCTTCCTATTGACAGGGAAACTTATCTCGACAGATTGTCTCTCAGGTATGCTATGTTATTGGTCTACTATTCCGTGTTCATCCTTCATGTATTGAATATTTATTTACAATGGTTGATTTGTTGCCTTTCAGGTATGAGAAGGAAGGCCAGCCTTCTCAACTTTCTCCTGTTGACCTCTTTGTTAGTACGGTGGATCCGTTAAAAGAACCACCTCTGGTCACTGCAAACACCGTTCTATCTATTCTTGCTGTGGATTATCCCGTTGACAAGGTCTCCTGTTATGTCTCTGATGATGGTGCTGCAATGTTGACGTTCGAGGCTCTGTCTGAAACATCTGAATTTGCAAGAAAGTGGGTCCCTTTCTGCAAGAAGTTTAACATTGAGCCCCGAGCACCTGAGTTTTACTTCGCCCAGAAGATCGATTATCTCAGGGATAAGGTGCTACCATCCTTCGTCAAGGACCGGAGAGCAATGAAGGTAACGTGATTTTTAAGACTTCAAATTTGTTACCAGTTTTAGTTCATCTAGTAACTGGTTATTAATTACTGGTGTATCACAGAGAGAATATGAAGAATTTAAAGTGAGGATCAATGCTTTAGTTGCCAAGGCTCAGAAGGTTCCGGAAGAAGGGTGGACGATGCAGGATGGCACTCCGTGGCCCGGGAATAATGTCCGTGATCATCCCGGGATGATTCAGGTCTTTCTTGGCCAGAGTGGCGGGGTCGACACTGATGGAAATGAATTGCCTCGCCTCGTGTATGTTTCCAGAGAGAAGAGGCCCGGGTTTGATCATCACAAGAAGGCCGGAGCAATGAATGCTTTGGTGAGCAATAACAAAATATTACCTTTTATATTGTTATGCCACACATGAAAAATGACATTTTGTTTTTGTTTTCTACGCGGGAACAGGTTAGAGTGTCTGCGGTGCTTACAAATGCGCCCTATATGTTGAATTTGGATTGTGATCACTACATCAACAATAGTAAAGCTATTAGAGAATCAATGTGTTTCATGATGGATCCGTTAATTGGGAAGAGAGTGTGCTATGTCCAGTTCCCACAGAGGTTTGATGGTATTGATAGGCACGATCGATATGCCAACAGGAACACCGTATTCTTTGATGTAAGCACTGATTTCTTTTCCTTCTAAAAAACACTTAATTTGTAAGAAGAAAACTCTAACATAATGTAATTTATTTGTACAGATTAACATGAAAGGGTTGGATGGTATTCAAGGACCCATATACGTGGGGACTGGATGTGTGTTTAGAAGGCAAGCCCTGTATGGTTACGATGCTCCTAAAGTGAAGAAGCAACCAACCAGGACATGCAACTGCTTGCCAAGTTGGTGTTGCTGTGGATGCTGTTTCGGAAACAAGACCAAGAAGAAGAAGAAGACTAACAAACCTAAGACCGGCCTCAAGAAATTTTTCAGCAGGTCTAGTACAAGTGCTCCTGCATTGGAGGGCATCGAAGGAAGTAAGAGCCCAATACATTCAAGCTTTCCCATAAGATTCATTAGCTATATGTGAATTGTGAACCTTTTATCTTACTCAGAACTTGCTCGTATGCAGGTGTTGAAAGTGACAAGTTGATTTCAGAGTCCAAGTTGGAGAAGAAGTTTGGACAATCTCCGGTATTTGTTGCATCTACCCTCCTAGAGGACGGTGGGGCATTCACTGGTGCTAGCCCTGCTTCTTTGCTTAAAGAAGCTATCCATGTCATCAGCTGTGGCTATGAAGATAAATCCGAATGGGGAAAAGAGGTAACTCAGTGCAAACAACATTTATGTCCTTTTGCTTCTTCTGGTTGACTAAACTCGTGGACCCGTTCAGGTTGGCTGGATTTATGGCTCCGTTACTGAGGATATCTTGACGGGTTTCAAGATGCATTGCCATGGATGGAGATCTATCTATTGCATCCCTGCAAGGCCGCTTTTTAAGGGATCTGCCCCTATCAATCTTTCAGACCGTCTCCACCAGGTCCTTCGGTGGGCCCTTGGTTCGATTGAGATCTTTCTGAGTCGGCATTGTCCTCTTTGGTATGGCTACGGGGGAGGTCTCAAGTGGTTAGAGCGCTTGTCCTACATAAATGCCACAATATATCCATGGACATCGATTCCTCTGCTTGCCTACTGTACTTTACCAGCAGTGTGCTTGCTCACCGGGAAGTTCATCACTCCAGAGGTACTTGATAATAATGAATCTCTAAGTTGATATTTGATTGATTATAGGCATTGACACGTATCCTTGATGATGCAGCTTAGCAATGCGGCTAGCTTGTGGTTTCTGTCGCTCTTCATTTGTATTTTTACAACAAGTATCCTGGAGATGAGATGGAGTGGAGTAGGTATTGATGAGTGGTGGAGGAACGAGCAGTTTTGGGTGATTGGAGGGGTTTCAGCGCATCTGTTTGCGGTCTTCCAAGGGCTGTTGAAGGTTTTGGCGGGAGTGGACACCAACTTCACAGTGACGTCGAAAGGAGGGGACGATGCGGAGTTCTCGGAGTTGTATGAGTTCAAATGGACGACGTTGCTGATCCCGCCAACAACGCTGCTGATCATAAACATGATAGGAGTGGTTGCGGGCATCTCCAACGCAATCAACAATGGGTACGAGTCGTGGGGGCCTCTGTTTGGGAAACTCTTCTTTGCATTCTGGGTCATAGTCCATCTCTATCCCTTCCTGAAGGGTCTTCTGGGTCGCCAGAACAGGACACCCACTATTATCATCGTGTGGTCGATTCTGCTTGCTTCCATCTTCTCGCTGTTGTGGGTTCGGGTTGACCCGTTCTTGGCCAAGTCTGATGGTCCACTTCTGGAGGAATGTGGGTTGAATTGTAGTTAGAACCTCCCTTGAAATTGGTATGTATCTCCAATCCCAATCCCAATCCCATCATGAAAGAGGTTTTGCTGAGGATTACATGCCTATATCTCTTATAGCTCCTCCTTCCTTTCCTTGGCTTTCATGATTCTTTATTGGTTCTTATTACTGTGTATGTAGTATTCTTAGTATTTGGTCTCTGTTTATTGACAATAAGAGTGGACTTTTTTGTCCTGTAACTTGTAACTACAAAGCTAAAATTTCTGGACACTAAGTAGTATATGTTTCATGTGTTGCCGCTAAATGTAGCTAAGTATTGTTTTTGGGTTTTTACTTGTAATGGACTGTCACGTTTAAAGGAAAAAAGCGAGTTGGATTTGTGCTCAGATGAAACTTATGTTATTGTTGATTCTTGTGTTCCTCGTCCTCTTGTATTGTATCTTACTGGCTCTGTTACTTGTTACTTATCGGGGTCCAAGTGTACGGAAATCACACCATAAAAAAGTTGAAATTAACCTACCAAGGAAGCCTAAATTACAATTACGACCCAAATTTAATCTCGGACCTCGAACATACTCCAGATAAATATAAGAATTCTGCAATGTTTTTATCAGTTGTGTGTACATATATGAGTTATTATGTGGGTGAAATGCTCACAAGTGCTGCATAAATGTAGAGACTAATTTTAGCATGTTCCTGTGGTGTGATGAACATTGTGCCTCCCAAGAAGGCAACAGAAGAGTGAATACAAATGCAGACACATAAAGAACGATAAATGGGGGTTGGAAATCTGAGTACAGTATAATCATTGTAGCCCCCACGCTTTCACCTAACTATTTGGTGTCATAAATGAGAATTCAGTATGTAATGATACAGTACAGACCATGCTGCACAAGAAAATGCCATCTTCCTCAAAAAATAATTTAAAAATACCCTTTTCCCCTCCCTTTGAGACATGGCATGTGTATCAGGTGACTAACAAAGAGGATCTGGGTCTCAATTCTCAAACCACCAATGATCAAAACTGTATTATGAAAAAACACAAAACCAAACCTGTAGCAGGAGGGAACAACCATGGTTTTCTTGTCCCCTAGAATGTCACTCTTATGCGGTGCATCTTTACTAGCTTTTCCGTAACATTGCCAATGAACTATTACTGTACTCTCTCGTCTTTTGGGCTGTAAGCTCTACTCGATGGAAAGATTAGCAGAGGCTGCTAAATCTGTCAATTGCTTCCCGCCAAGGTTAGATACAAGTTCCATGGAAATGAAGTGTTTTGGTAGGTTCGCAAATTCTTCGTCAAAATCATATATTGGCTTCAGTTTTTGGGCCTCCGAGTCTGCTGCTTCAGCCTCTGCCAGTAGAAGGTTAGCTTCTTTCACGGCCCCCAATTTTAGGCCCACCCGATCTTTCTTCTGTAGCAGCACCGGCAATTAAAAGTAACCTCTGAAATCTAGCCATGGCAACCTCCTTTTCCTTGCACAAGACAAGACCCTCAGTCTCCTGCAATTTGTCAATGGTGAGTTTAATCTCCACCTCAAGCTCTCCTAGCTCCAAATTGGCCCTTTCCAGTTTATTTTGTACACCTTCCTTTTCGACACTCAATGACTTTGCCTCAGCTGCTAGTCGTGCAGCTTCCTTGAAATTTCTTGCTGAAGCAGCAACTTTCTTTTCTGCTTCCAGCTCTGGAACTCTTTTGTCAATGAAAAGAATTCTTTGTTTGAAGGACACTATATCTTGCTGGATGTTTGACTTTGTTGAAGATAGTTCCTATAAGCAGTTGCGAGCAGTACAGTAAGAAAATACCATTCCATGAACAAAAAAAATTATTGACACCTACATGCTTTCATATGCTACAAGGTCAACAAATTGAATGATTGATATTTGGATGAAAAGAAGTATGTACTGCTTCTCAAGCTACTGTAACTGGATAAATACAAATGAAATTCCAAGCAGAGATGAACTACGAAGAAACAATTTGTAGTCATTCTCAAACATTAGAACTTGATCTATAGTGCAAGTCTATGTCCTGCGCATGATAGTCACACGGTTTAAAGACATAGGATTGGTTATGCAATGGAGGTGCCAATCCATCTATCTTCAATGATGACACAAAGCACTTTATATTTGCAGAAAGCTGCAAGATCAGGGAGTCAAGGCTTCTTGTATAGATTATCTATACATATTTTTTTCTCAATCATTCACATAGGTATCTTGCAACATATTTTCTAATACTAATGATTATGGAGGTTTCAGTTTCGCATCGCTGCCTATCCTGTTCTAAGAGTAGATGACTTCGCAAATACAATTGTTGCAGGTTTCCTGGGGTGGGGACATACCATATACCGTATTGATTGAGAGGCACTGCTTATGGGTACATGAAAAGCACGGCTATAAACTAACAAGATTCTTCCAACTGCTCCTCCTATCTATATGACAGTAAAAACTAAAAGATCACTTAAGAAAGGGAGAGAATCCAATACAAACATCCCTTGAAATAATTACAAGTACACCAAATGAAAACTTATACAAATTCAAATGATAATTACAAAATCAATACAGAATTTGTATAGCTCGAATCAGGAAAGATCTGTTTTTTGTTTTGTTTTGTAATTATCACCTGTTATGCTTGTAATTATCATGTGGCATACATGTCAATATCATGTGTTTGAATTTCAAGGAATTTGTATTTCAAGGATGTATTTATATTTGAACTTAGCCCCTTTAAAGAAAGCTGAAAAGCAAAACTAACCTGCAGGGAAGCTCTTGCTATGGAGACCTCTTGTTGGAGAGTATGGACATCCTCTGAGAGTTTCTCCTCAATCTTTGCAAGCCTGTTTTTATCTTCCCTGGTCTTTAAAATAGACACCATCAAAGATTTTCTAAGTTCAACTACTTCCTGATATGCTTTTGCCTCATCTGCTGCAACCCCGGCAAGTTCCCTGAACTTCACTCCCCTACCTTCTTCCTGACAACAGAAATCATCAATTTCATTCTTTTTCATAGACAGAGCTTGGTTTTCCATGTCTATCTGGGAAAGGTCTGACTGCAGGTCACTATACTTGGCATCAATGCTTACTCGTGCCTCATCAAAGCCAGATACCACATCAGCAATCCTTTCTTCAACTGCTTTGATGTTGGAATCATTTTCTGCTATCTCCTTTTCCTTCTCTTTCACCAAAGCAAGTAATTTCTCCAGTTCAACACTAAGAACTTCCTTTTTCTTAGTGAGAAGGTTCTTCTCTGTCGTCTCATCTTCAACCAGATGCTCAATTGAATTATTCAGTACTTCGCGAGCTTCACTAACTATATGTGATTCAAATTCTAATTCCATCTTCTTAATCTCCAAGGCTTCACAAGATGAAAACCATGTGTCCATTTCTTTTGAAGTCATTTCTTCTGCTTTCTTCAAGACTAAATCCGCACTATTTGCTGCATCCTGGGAGATAGAATGATATGACTTTAGCATCTTGGTTCTACTTGAGTTCTTCTAAAAAAGAAGCATCCATGCTATTCAAACGATATAATCACGACGATAAATCCATCAGAAATGGATATAACACCGATAAAGCGTTTAGAATATATTAGTGGAGAAAAGACATATACTGATATACAAGCTGTTGTTGGTTATTGGAACACAAGAGTTAAGAGTAGTATTAAGTACATAAAACTAGACTATGATATTTTCTCACTTTTATACTTTAGCCTATGACTATACACTGACATGGTTACTGTGGAGCTTCCTGTGGGTTTAATGAAACAAATGAGGTTAGAACTTTAGTGGGCTTGAGAACCGAACTTTGTTTTCTGTAGGGGAACTTACAAAAAGGAAATGCGAAGTGTTAGGGTGGGCTACTTGGATTCCACCGGGAGCTATAGAGAGCTAAATGGGTGCTCTTACACAACAATGTTGTATCAAGTTATTCGCAACTGCCAGCCAATGCAGCAATGCCTCGGGTAACATAATTCTATAATTCCTTTTTTATCTTTTTTTTCTTCATCAAAGGAAAATGTTAGCACAATCAAACTTAAAAGAGTTATGGCCTATTAGATTTCTTATTTCATTATTTGGGGACTAAACAAGTTGACAATTGCAGTCACGATGACTGATGAAATAAGTGATTTAGGCACCAGATAATTACATAGCCAACACCATAGCTACATGATGCATAAAACTATGCATGGAAGACATGCAGTAGCATAAGCTTTTGAGCCAAGCTACTCATAAGTCAACTTCAGCCATGTTCTAAGCCACATTCATTTTAAACCTTGTTTTCTTGTCTGTTTAGGTTTCATTTAGGCTATGTTAAATATGAACTAAATAAAGCGATATAGCCATAATCTCATTTTGATTTTTTGTAACATAAATATGGCAAGTTTATAGCTATACCAACTTGTGTTAAAAATGAATACTCGAGTAGCTTACTTTGCAAGCATAATAACTCGAATGTAATGTCCAAAGTAAGGAGTTAAATTGAACTGACCTTTGCTAAGTTCTCCATAAGCAATGCACACTCTTCTTCAACAGCAAACTGGCGCTCAAGATCCTCCTGCATCTTGGAGTCCATAGCATCACAATCAGCTTCTGCATCTTTCAGCTCACTGAGGAGAATTTGCTTTTCTTTCTCAGCGGCAGCAAGACTCTGACTCACCAAGTCAGCCTTGTCAAAATCTTCAGTCTCACAAGCTTCCTCCAACTCCTTCTCTAACTCCCTCTGCTTAAGGGACACCAAATTTACATCTTCAGCAGCTTTTCTTCTCTTCCTAATAGAATCTTTCTTGGCTGCAGAGACCGAAGCCACCAATTCCCGAGCAGCATTGAGCTTCTCTGCAATCTGGGCCTTAATCCGCTCGAACTGTATCTCAGTAGACACGCCAGTTTCTTCCTCATCTCGAGTCTCCGGTGGAGGGGTCGGCTGTGCATCTAAGACCAAAGCATGGTTCCCCATTTCAGAAGAATCCGGATCTGCTTCTTCTC
>JAYMSV010002657.1:0-10820 GCA_036897745.1 Erodium moschatum
GAGAGATTGCCACATATACTACTATCATGCAAGTAGTGGTGGCATGTTAATTGTGATGGCTACATGTGACATACACATGTCATTTCTATAACACTACCCATATTATAAAGATAATTGATTTTTACGCACCGTACAATATCGGTAAAGAATATCAAGCAAGAAGTGGAAAAGGAGTTTTTCTCAAAAATGAAAAAACAATGGGAAAAAAATATAATAAATGGGACGAAAACGGACGAGGAAGGAGATTTGAGGACAGAATATGACGTGGCAAGTAACGGATCATCCTTGACCAAAACGGGACTGTCACGTCACTTTCCACCCGTTTTGACTGCGTTCGGGCAGCGGTCAGTCCATTTTCGGGCAGCCCACTTTCTCTCTCTTTGAAGCAACAAAAAAAATAAAAATAAATGCAAAAGATTTTCTCTCCTATCTCTCGATAGAGATTGCTACTGCTATTGCAATTTCTCTCTCTCATCGTTCCCGGACATACATTACACATTCACTTCCTCTGGAGAGAGAGCTAAGAAAAGGAAAGGTGTTCTTTTTATGTTTCAAAAGGGAAAGTAGCCAAATGCTCTGACGATTTTGATTTTTTTTTTTTACTGGGTTTTGCTTTTCTGCTACTTTTTTGGCTCATTTGGGTGTTAAGATCGGGGGACAGATTTTGACTCTGTGGGTCTATTTTCCGAGGAGATTTTAAGGTGGGTGTAGAGTTTTGGGAGTTGATTTTGGTGATGTTAGTTTTGGGTTTTGCGTATTGGTTGGATCTGAGGAGGCTGAGCAAGAACTCTGTCTGATGGAGGCAATGGTAGGTGGTGGGGCTTGGCTTTTTCTATGGCTGATCTTTGTGGCTCATCCACTTTGCCCGATTTATGCTAATATGGAAGGTATTTTAATGTTTATTTGTTTTTGAATATATATTTTTTTTCTTTTATTTCTGCACTTTCTGCTACTTGTAAACTTGTTTCTCATGTGTGTTGAGTTCTGGAAAAAAAATCATTTTTTTTTGTTTTTATTTGTGAAAGCTGCTTATTTTCTCTAGTTAATGAAGTTATTGTCTGTTGATAGGTACTGATGCTGATGTTCTTTTTGTTCTTTTCAGTTATTTTTGAATATTATGTTTTTTTAGACAGTTTTTATGGCTGAGTTCATTGGAAACAAGAAGATTAAGGACATGGGTGGTGTTGACTATCTTTGGGGAATCCTGAGTTTTTTTACATGTTGACATAATGGGTTAGTTAGTTAGTTAGTTAGAATATTCTCACGAGCACTTAGTAGAACTGTAGAAGTATTTTCCAAGCTGATTCCACTTCAGTTGAAGTGAGAGTTCTCACATTCATGACTAACTCGCTTTTGTAACCCAATTGCCTTTAACTTGGAAAAGTTGGTCCCAAATCTTCGTAACTAGCGATTTCATATTACCCCAACCCATTTTGCATACTGCTATACTTGTTTACATGGGTTTTCCAGCTTTTGTGCCAACTAGAGGGAAGTGTCATGTTTTTCTTCTTTCACCCTTATAATTCATTTGCATGACATGGTTCTTATGCTATATTCATCCCTTATTTGTGATTCGTTACAGGTGATGCTTTGCATGCCTTGCGGATCAACTTGGACGATCCTAACAATGTCCTGCAGAGTTGGGATCCTACACTGGTCAATCCTTGCACATGGTTTCATGTTACATGCAACAATGATAATAGTGTGATAAGAGTGTAACTTTCTTGCCCTCGCATGTTTCCCATGTCAATTATAGTGTTCAGTTACATAATCGTATTGACATAAAATTCCCTTCTGATTTATCTTGTTCTGCTTTTCCTCAGCGATCTTGGAAATGCCGCACTGTCTGGTCAACTTGTCCCTCAACTTGGTCTTCTGAAGAACTTGCAGTACTTGTACGTTGTGCTCTAAATTATTTTCCTGTTTTTCTGGTTGAATTTCCCCAGTGGTATAGCAGCTGGATTACTTTTCTCTTCTGTTTTTTACCATTTAGCAATCCTATTCTATTTTACTGGGCTCTCTCTCATATATAAGGTGCTACATTTTTCATGTTAAAAACATAATGGATGGAGATTTCCTTCCTATGGTTATTCAGTGTTCTAAATATCCGGATATCTCCCTGAAAACTCGGTGAAACTTAAGTACCGATTTCCACCAAGTTTGATAAGGGGAAATCGGTCAGAACTTTGCCAACTATTTTTCATATGTAGTTCTAAAATGTGTATGGAAATCTGCACTCAAAGATGTGTGCATAGCATGAACACAAAAATAGATTATTGACAGTAAGTTCAATTCACTTTTCAAATACATTTCAATTTCACAGAACATGAATTAAAATACAAAACGAGTTTGCTGATATCTTCACTGATTAGTCAAAAGATTTGTATTTGTTGCCTCGCCGAGTTTTAGAACCTTGGTTATTCATACGCAACGATATGCTCAGTGTCATTCGCTATTATTCAGTATAATGTTTCAGATGTGGAATTTACAACTGATCCAAAGTACAACACTTCATGTATTTGGATGGAGCTACTACTGTGTGGACACTTTTATTTATTAAAGACCAGTAATCAAGAAATTCTATCTGATGATGAAGCTATTTTCAATGATTTGTTTGTTGCCTCTTGAAGTCAAATTCAGATGTATTTCAAGTGACTGTATTAGTTTGATTCATGCTATGGTATTAGTCAGCTCAACCACTAGTGCATACTGCTTTACCCCACTAGGAAAGGGATTCGTATTTTTGCTGTATGAAATACCATTTGTGTTGAAGAACTAGGTTGATGTAAATGGATACATGTGTAAATGTGGTCTTGCGACATAGTGAGTTAAGTCTCAAAGAAGCATTGTTGTTAGCTTCAGTTACTTGGTTCTAGCTCTCCACTTTAACTCAACATATTATTATGTTAATTCATGTGACAGGGAACTGTACAGCAATAACATAAGTGGACCAATTCCTAGCGATCTTGGGAATTTGACTAGCTTGGTCAGCCTGGATCTTTACTTGAACAGCTTTTCTGGTGTCATTCCAGACTCATTGGGCAAGCTGTCTAAGTTGAGATTCTTGTAAGTGTGGTTCACCCAATTCTATTATCTGCATATCATTGATGGCCTAGGCCTTGAATCATGTTTTTTTGTTCGAGTATTAGCTTACTGTATTTTGGATTGGATTGGATTGTATTGTAAACTAGATTCTTTAGTTGATGCACAAAAATATAGAAGAAAAAGGCTTGGGAGTATCTAATTTTCGGATTTTATTACTTGCCACCTGTGGAATCTCTGCTTAGGTACCAATCAAATCAAAATGTGCCATACTAGCTTTTTTCAGTAAAGTTATGACTGGTGTTTGATCATATTTCTTTCAAATGATTGGGTTTTGTCCTGTTTGTGCAGTGATGAATAAGGCATTAACTTGCTGACACATTATATAAGAAGCAGTTAATCACATTTAAACTTAATGGATTGGACTGCTATGCGCACCATATATACTAGCAATTTCTGCCTGGAGTTTATACTACCCATTCGTGCCCTCCCTTTTGTCTTGTGAAGGAGTGATTCATTTTAACGTATTATCTTTGAAACATCATATGGCTTTTTTGTTGTAAGCATGTTATGCCCATGATGATGTATGCACAAGAGTAATTCGGTTATTTCATTTCCTGATTTTGAATCTTAACATTTTGCTCCTCTATTTTGTCTAAGGATAGGCGGCTTAACAACAACAGTTTAACGGGCCCTATTCCTATGTCATTAATTAATATCACATCATTGCAAGTGCTGTAAGTTCTCCCCCCCAAAACACACAGTAGCATTTGCTTTGCCTTTGTGTCTCTGGAATTATATTGATTCCGGGAATAATGACCTTAAAGTTTGCAATGTGCAATGCAGGGATCTGTCTAACAACCGGCTCTCAGGAGTTGTTCCGGATAACGGTTCTTTCTCACTCTTCACTCCTATAAGGTTAATTCTTAATGTATGTTGTGTTTTCTTGACACTCCGATTTTGAGGACCATGCTGAATGGTTCATGTTTCCCCTGCAGTTTTGCAAACAACTTGGACCTATGTGGCCCAGTTACTGGGCACCCTTGCCCAGGATCTCCTCCATTTTCTCCTCCTCCTCCTTTTGTCCCACCACCTCCAATTTCATTACCAGGTGATTTTCTAAAAATGGTACATTCATCTTTTCTTCAAGCATTTGGGGGAATAAAGTGGGTTGAATGATCTCTTGGTATACTAGTTGGGTCCTTCACATAAAAGCTTAAGCCTTGGGGTTGGAGGAACCTTAGCATGAATGCTTTTCAATTTGATTTGTTTTGGATTGTTCTGATTGGTCATATGTCAGGTGGCAATACTTCTACTGGGGCGATTGCTGGGGGAGTTGCTGCTGGTGCTGCTTTACTGTTTGCTGCGCCTGCAATTGCCTTTGCTTGGTGGCGCCGGAGGAAACCACAGGAATATTTCTTTGATGTGCCTGGTTAGTTGTTATTTTCCTCTAATAGGAGATTAATGATGGATTCATTTTCTTATCACTTCTACTTCACAACAGCTGAAGAAGATCCAGAAGTTCATTTGGGGCAGCTTAAAAGGTTTTTGCTCCGAGAGTTACAGGTGGCAACTGATAGTTTCAGCAACAAAAATATCCTTGGCAGAGGTGGATTTGGCAAAGTTTACAAAGGCCGGCTAGCAGATGGTTCATTGGTTGCTGTAAAAAGACTGAAAGAGGAGCGCACACCTGGAGGGGAATTGCAGTTTCAGACAGAAGTGGAGATGATCAGCATGGCTGTCCATCGAAATCTCCTCCGCTTACGTGGCTTCTGTATGACACCAACAGAACGCTTACTCGTTTACCCTTACATGGCTAATGGAAGTGTTGCTTCGTGCTTACGAGGTATTTTTGTTATGCTACTTGAATGGGCAGTGATTTGTTTCACTGGTTCCTGTTATTTCTAATATTTTCATCTTTGTCAATTGTTTCAGAACGGCCACCAAATCAACCTCCACTTGATTGGCCAACACGGAAACGAATAGCTTTGGGATCGGCAAGGGGACTTTCTTATTTACATGACCATTGTGACCCAAAGATCATTCACCGTGATGTGAAAGCTGCAAATATCTTACTGGATGAGGAGTTTGAGGCTGTTGTTGGGGACTTTGGGTTGGCCAAACTTATGGACTACAAGGACACCCACGTGACTACTGCTGTGCGTGGCACAATCGGGCATATAGCGCCAGAGTACCTCTCTACTGGCAAGTCTTCGGAGAAAACTGATGTCTTTGGGTATGGGATTATGCTTCTGGAGCTGATCACTGGACAGAGGGCTTTCGATCTTGCTCGCCTTGCAAACGATGATGATGTCATGCTGCTTGACTGGGTACGGTTGTTAACGTAGCTTGAGGCATACGTTAGGATTGAATTGTGTGGTAACATTTTGTGGGATGTTTCAGGTAAAAGGACTACTGAAAGAGAAGAAACTAGAAATGTTGGTGGATCCTGATCTCCAGAAGAATTACATAGAAGCGGAGGTAGAGCAGTTAATTCAGGTAGCGTTGCTGTGCACCCAAGGGTCTCCAACGGAGAGGCCAAAGATGTCAGACGTGGTGAGAATGCTAGAAGGAGATGGCTTGGCTGAGAGATGGGATGAGTGGCAGAAGGTGGAAGTTCACCGACAAGAGGTGGAGCTCGCTCCTCACCCTACCTCCGACTGGATCTTAGACTCAACAGAGAACTTACATGCAGTAGAGTTATCAGGTCCCAGGTGACAAGTAAAAAAAAATCAAGTTAATCCCTCACTAAATATTTTTTTAACTATAAAGTTGTATTTCATTTTATTTAATATATATTCTATTAACAACGGAGTCACTGTATTCTGGTTTGGCATTATAAAGTCTAGTCTACTTGTGTGCTGTGCCATACGGTAATTGTGTGCAGTTTCGTATGCTTTCTGCAACGTAGAGTATGTACAGTAGAGCTTTTGATGTTAGTCTTTGATGGTAGTCTTCTTGTATCTGTTAATTGGGGCTGCCCAGTCTCGTTTGTCTGTTTCTTTGAAACGTGAAGATGTAGGATTTTTAATTAATAAGCCGAACAATAAGAACAGACATTGAGTCGATTGCCTGGGCTCCATAATATGTCTAGGACCAGTAGAATTAGTCTAATTTGCACTATAGACAACAAGATAGAACAATACTAACGTACGGAGAATTGAAATAGAAAACATAAAAACACATAAACAAAAGCAATCCCAGGATCGAAGTTGCCTAAGTAGTCTTGAGAAGAGTTGGACAGGTGATTGTTCGATATCTTCCTAATAGATCCTGCTTTCTAGAACAGATCGGGATGCTCCACGCAAAGGGGACCAATGAACATGTTGTCTTTGAAAGTTACTAAATTTCCTCTTGAGGATTGCATTATATTTCAGTATAATATATAGAGATTACATTTGTAGGTTACAAGTATAGAATAGTAACAGCAATGGAATTAATACAATGAATGCTAATGATTCCTAATTATATTCTGTAACAGCAATAGTGAATATGAATAATAAATGATTATTTGAATATTATCTAACACAAACAATTAATCATGTTACCAAGATTTACAAACGAAAAATAATTAAAGATGTTTTTTTTTTTTGCAAAAGAACTAATACATCAGTAATTTATTTACTAAACATATATAATTGACCTTATGTTTGTAGAATTGTTCGTAACAATAACCCACATGCAACCACATGGTCTCCTCTACGACATCCTGCTAATATCCACCATGGTTAGGTTTTCGATTGCCATGTGCTAATCCATTATTTTAATCGAGTTGCTGAAAACACATGACATAACTATCCACCTTTACGTGCAATCAAATCGTTTACAGTTACACTGTACAGTGTACAGTATTATTATTATTTCTCCAACTCAAACTGTGTCTTCACTTGCTACCTGCGTACCAACCAACAAGTGAATCTTAATCTCCTATGGGTTACTCAAAACGGTTAAAGAGGTTGATATACATCTCCAGTTTGCTTAAATTAGAATCCTTTATAGTGTACTCTAATACAAAACGTACATTATGTTGATGAATCATTCTTGAAAGTCCAATACGTCTCAACAAGTGATATATGATGTATGTGAACTATAAACCGGTTAAACAATTTTATTCGTCACAAGTAATTATTCGTCATGTTGACGAACATATACCGGGACAAATCACAGACTAGTGAAGATAGTGGAGTTTGATCCCGCCATGATATTATTTTTCTTCATACATTGAAGAATATGATATGACTGATACTTTTCCAGCGGGGAAGAAAATGAGATAATTCCGACTTCCGATAGCGAAGATACGGAATCACATCCCTGCAATGTAGACTTCAAAAGCAAAGCGGGGGAAGAAAAGGAGATGATTCCGACTTCTGATAAAAAAGATACGGAATCACATCCCTGCAATGTAAACTTCAAAAGCAAAATATCTCAATTCTCAACCTTAATACCTTAGAGCATCCGCAACCGTGGTCGATTCGCAGGCGGAAGAGCGCTGTCGGAAGGGAAACTCCAGCGGAAAGCTGGTTGAAAGCCGGCGGAAGGCCGGCGTTTCGTAGATTGTGAACAAAAAACCTTGTTCAACCAGCGAACAATCGGCATGATTGGAGAACTGCCGGCTGAAGGACCGACTGATGGAATTTTTTATGCGAATGGCCAGCGCGAATAATCGGTACGGATAGACTACCACGGTGGATGCTCTTGGTATTCTCTAAAACAAAAAGGTCGATATTGACATCACAATGATACACATGTTCTAATTTAACTTAGTCTTCCCCACGGCCCACGTCCCCATCGAGGCCGGGTTGAGGGAGTAATAAGCCCATCACGAGCCCAACATTGTTAAGTTGTACCCGGCCCAATACCTTGGTTACACTTCAATTCATAACGAATCATAACAGAGCCCAGTGAAGTAGTTTGGTATTAAGCTGGATATGGTTATAGATCATCCATCTAAAATAACTCATGTCTTATATATTTTATAACATTTAACTCTGCTGTCATGTCGAAATCATAATTTTCCCAAAACAATTTATGCTGTACCAACCCTTTGTCTCCTTGTACATGCACATTACAAAAACACACCATTATTGTACCTTCTCCTTCTCTTCCCAATTCACAAGCTCATTTAAGACAAGTTTATTATAACATAAGATCGCAGGACAAGTGGCTCAATCACCACCATTGACATGCTTGGATCACGCATGAATCATGATCAATCAGATTGGATTGCGTATTTACATCTGTTTTCATGTCCCCTTTTATTTTATAACAATTATAACTAACCATCATTGGCACCATTATCATATCAGATCATACTTATATTTAATCTTAATCCCCTGACATTTTGGTCATACATTTGATTATTTATTTGACCGTCCAAACTCTACAAATCTTTTTTTTTCCCTGACAGTCATACCATCCAAAATGATTGAGGTGGTAAGTGGGTGAACTATTTTTCTGGGTCTTATCTTTGACATAATTAATATATGAAAAATACTAAATTAAAGCTAGTGTCCATGTGCAATACACATCTCTCCTCTCCTTGAAAAAAACTAATTAACTTTAATCGAGTTTTTATTTATTTAGAATGATCATGTTATCGCGGGTGAGAGGATGACGATAAAATGAAAATATCGGGAGGAACTGAGACAATGTGCCGACAAAACAAAAGTTGCAGTAACTTTTACTGTAGGGCTTTAACTCGAATCTGTGTCGTATTGGAAAGTTACTGCTAGGTTCGATGGGCCAAAGTAAATTTTGAATTATAGGCTTTATTTCCGATCCAAGTAAATTTCGTATCTGGTCTCCAATTTTTGCAGTTTCGCTTTTTGTGCATTTGGGAATTGGGAACCGAACACAAAGCCCTACCAAAGCCCATCACAAACAGTCTCTTTTCTCTTTCTGTTTTTTCCTAAGTTCAAATATTTTTTGTCGAAATAAAATATATGAGATGAGGGCAATTTGGGAACAATGGAGCTTTGGGTTTGAGGCTTTCATTACGATCCGGGACAGGGCTAGAGCGAAATAATAGTAGTGTTTTGGATTTGTGGGCTCCAGATTTGAAGTGGAAATGTCCATTATAGGGCTCTGAGTAGCTAAGGTGGGAGAGAGATTTTTATATGATGTTGCTTTGTCATTTATTAACCAACTTAAAATAAAGTGACGGTTAAACAAAGAAAGCTCAAAAGTAGATTGCGCCCCGTAAAGTAGCTCAGCTTCAAACTTCGACTTCGACTTCAACGGTAAGCTTGCGTTCCACCACCGTCTTTCTGTCTTTCTTTTTCCTTGGAAAGATGAATAACTTTTCCTTATATGTAATAATGTAAATGTGTGTTTTTATTTATTTATTTTTTTGAGTGAGTAAATTTATTTATTTTAATTATGCATGGCTAACGGGAAATATCGTTGTATAATAACTTTTTCTTTATTCCCAACCGTAAGAAACTTCATGTTTAATTTCAAGTGAGAATTCAGGATTTTAATAAGTAAAATACACAGATTTTTTGGCACATGCATCTTAATGCAAGCATAATATTTGTCACGAAATAGATGTAGTATAACACAATTGTATTGGAACATTGAATTGATCGTTCTTTTGAAAGAAATATTAAATGATGATAAATCTCACACACACAACTAGAAACGTTGCATCCGTCAACCATCTCGGGATTTCTAAAAATGATAAGTGTAATGATCTAACTCTAGAGTTTGACATCCCTGAATAGAATACAGACTCAAGAAACAAAAGAGCGACACATCGTCTAAACATCCATCCAAACAACATAATACACTCTAAATAAACTAGGTGGTAACCAAATCTTCGATGGGCCTGGGTGCGAATCAGTCCTAGACTGAGACCGTCGTTGGGAGCAGGTTGAGTGTATCGGAACTTTCGCTTGAAACACGAACAAATAACTGCAAGGGTTGTCTGAATATGAGTATTACCCGATCGGTTATTCTTATCAAAGAACGAGGGGAATCTGCCTATAAGGAGAGTCGACCGAACACGCCACCAGACTCAACGATCACAACTGTCGGAGATCCACCAGAGAAGGACGACCGAGCCCTTGACGACGATATCCCGACATAAAGAACCTATAATAAAAGAAGACAAAAATACGAAAACAAATTAGGTGAAACACCACCTGGCCGAAAGTCGATCCATCATTCTTATACAAACAAACAAATTTTATCCATATAAGGTATGCAAATATGATATATTAGACTTTAGTTAAATATTTTTATTTGTGATAAATTAGTAATTATTTTGTAACGAGAAGAAGAATGGAAGGGGAAAGGGTGAAAAGGTAATTTGACAAGGATTGGAGTGGCTGAAAGGTGAGAGGAGGAGTGCCCCAAAAGGCCAAAATCACATGTAAAATAAAGGTGGGATACAATAGACAGCATAGCACTATCGGGGCTTGTGTTGTGTGACAGAAACCGAGAGAGAGAGAGATGTGTTGAGAAAATAAAGTAGCGAAAAGCAAGCAGAGAAAAATATTAGAGAGAGAGAGAAAGAGATAGGGACTGGTAAGAGAGAGAGAGAGTACCCTTTTTATGATGCACGCAACCATGGCAGATGAACAGAGAAGGGTACAGAGTACTACTTCTGCAACGACGCTACCCTACGCCTAGGACACAAAACCCTCCACCACACATCAACAACGAACAACAAGAAAGAAGAAAGAAGAGAGTCTTGAGATGGGAGATAAGCTACGGTGGTGGGTTTGAGGAAGGAGGAGACAGAACAAGAGCTTCCGAGCAGCCATTCAATATCGATT
>JAYMSV010002658.1:0-10819 GCA_036897745.1 Erodium moschatum
TCACCCATCTTCAAATCCTCGTCCAGGTTGTCTGCCGAAGACCCGTAACACAACATCCGTATAGCTGCTGTACACTTTTGAATGTCGGAGAAACCGGGCCGCCCACAACAATCAACTCTTTGGATAAAGTACTCATCGTACTCTGACACCCCGTCTACAATTTTAAAGAATACAGATTGTGCCATTCTGAAACGCCGCCGAACATTTTCGCATCGTACAACTGGTTTGCTGCAAAGTAGTCGGACATAAGTCGGTCGTGAGCGGCACGTCGATCTCTGTAAATGTATTGTCTTTTCTGCTTGCCCCGGACGGGGGCCGTCATACGTGCCTCTGCCTCCCTAACCTTTGCATGTATAGATCCCAACGTGCCTTCCTCCGCTTCTCGGGTCCTTGCACGTAACGTTGCGTATTCCATTTGACCGCCATCATACTCCTCACTATTAGATGAATCCATAACGATAAGACGGTATTACAAAGAATGAATAGAGAATGTGGACAATTTCAGAGAGGGTGGAGAGGAAATTTGTGGGATTTGTTGTGTCGGAGTACCATCTATTTATAGCAATCTTTTTCAATTTTGGTAAAAAAAATTGAGATGGTCAACCGATTCTGCTGACCC
Organism: Erodium moschatum; assembly: GCA_036897745.1. Taxonomy (NCBI): domain Eukaryota; kingdom Viridiplantae; phylum Streptophyta; class Magnoliopsida; order Geraniales; family Geraniaceae; genus Erodium; species Erodium moschatum. The sequence continues at coordinate 620 of JAYMSV010002658.1, forward strand.
ATGCCACGTTGCAGATTCGTCAAAGCATGTCAGTTCTGCGTGTCGAAACGGTTCCACGTGGCGTGCGCTGATTCATCTGGTCAATACCGAATCTCCGAAACCGACTATGCAGCAAGTCGACAGATTCGTAGGCCGTCTAAAACGGATTCTACGAATCGACGTGACACGAGACCCTGATTCAAAAAATCGATGGAAAAAAAACACTTTTTCTATCCGGCTCGACGGCCGAAACGTCGACAACAGGACCCGCCGTAGGTGGTCTTAGAGTTTATGTACTCTTCCATCTTTCCCTGGTTGCCTTGACAAACAATAGTATTATCTATTTTTAATTAAGCCGAGAAATAGAAGTAGAGGACAACAAATAGAATATATAGTCATAAGCCTCACCTCCAGTACATTTATATGTGTTCACATACGTTAATATACGTGCTTGGTAGTCTCATATCCTCGTCACTGTCCTTTCCCCTTGTATTGTCAACTTTTAGCCGAAAAGGAAAATAATAGTTTATCCTTACCTATGTTTATGTTTAACAAAATTATGCTACCAATAACATTGGTTTTGTTGTGTCTTCCTAATAAGTTTCTACTGTAGTTTCAGAGCTTACATCAACTTACATCATGCTACTATTTTATTAAGATAATTTAAAGAATATACAAAAAGTAACATATAACTTATCATGATTGAGATAGAACACGGTTTGTCGTAATAATGTTGCTCCAGAAAGAAAAGCCTTTGATGACCCAAACATCCGAGGATGACCTTTATGAGGATGAGTCGTAGGTCCTGTAGTCAGGAATGTTTTGTTCTTTGTTGTTTTCTCGGACTTTGTGATCTTTAACTCCGTTTTAAAGTTTTATTGTAATCGTTTGTCTTAGGTTTCGTTTTTAAAAATTTAAAGTCTGAATCTATAAAAAAAGAACACAGTTTGTGTTGCAATTGCGTTTTAAATAATAAAGACTATAATCAGATGTAGGAATCTCAAAAATATTCCCACGAATGTAAATTTTTGTTTTGAAACAGATCATATATATATCGGGTCGAACTTTCACAACTAAAAAGTCAATTTTATTAGCAGTGTGTGGTCTTAGCCTTTTTTATTCTAATATTTTATCGATGTGGATTCAACTTCAACACTCCCCTCACATATAGGATAGAACGTATATCTAACTGGAGACCACGGGTGAAGGCGACAAACGAACCAGGACCAAACCATCTCAGGACAAAAAAGAGTATATCAGTACTATTTTGGGTTCTTATATCCATAACTAGACACGAGCAGGCTTTGCTTTTGTATATATAGATGACGAGTCCTCGAGTACCAACTCACAGCTCTCTTTCCCCTTCACCTAAGCAAAACGAAATGGATCTATCCCCATATCTAATTCATTTAGGTGTGCTCTACGTGTCATTCTCACTCGTCTTCCTCATTTACAGGCACAAATCTTCATCAAAACACCAACATGGGCCCAAGCTCCCACCGGGAAGCAAAGGGTGGCCTCTTGTTGGCGAGACCCTGGCCTTTGTGATCGCGGGACGGAAAGGAAACCCCCAAAAGTTCATCGATGATCGGATGAGGAAGTACTCGGCGGACGTGTTTCGGACGTCCTTGTTTGGGGAGGACATGGCGGTGTTCTGCGGCAGCACCGGCAACAAGTTCTTGTTCTTCGGACAGAACAAGTATGTCACTTCTTGGTGGCCTCGCTCGCTCAAGAACGCTCTCATGGAACCCTCGGCCGCGGAGAAGAAAGCTATGCAAGCACAAGCTCAAGCTCAAGCGCAACAAGACGTTGTTGAGACGAAAGTGGAAGAGAATGGAGACCAAGGCAAGTCACGAGAGGCTGAGCAGCAAGAGCAAGCCAACAAACTACGCAGCTTCTTGCCCGAATTCTTGAAACCCGAATCCCTCCAGCACTATGTCCCCATCATGGACTCTATGTCAAGGTACATTATTAACTTGTTTATCTGCGGCGCGAAAAACTATCTTATGTATTGTGCATTTTAAACTACCTTACATTCGTTTACCGACAAATATTCCTTTAAAATTAGGGACGTGAACAATACATAAGGGTATTTTCACACGTGGTGAATACTTAAGGGTAGTAATTTGTTGAAAAAATTAACAGATCAAAACATAAGGCAGTTTCAAAGCATGAGCTACACATAAGGTTGTTTTTTGCAAATACACAATTCATAAGGTAGTTTTTAGTAATTAAACATATACTCGATAACTTAGTAACACAAAATCATATATATCGATATTACTTGTATATCAAATGACAAAAAGAAGGTATAAATTTTGGAAAATTTAGGGAACATCTGGAAGCGGATTGGTCGGGAGAAAAGGATGTGAAGGTGTTTCCACTGGCAAAGAAGTACACATTCGCCTTGGCTTGCAGGCTCTTCATGAGCATCGAAGACGCGCAAGATGTGGCCAAGTTCGCGGAGCCCTTCGCGCTAGTGACGGCTGGTCTCTTCTCTGTGCCCTTCAACTTCCCGGGCACCACGTTTCATCGCGCCATCGCGGGAGGAAGGCGCATAAGGGAGGAGCTCGTGGGGATCGTCCGGAAGAGGAAGATGGAGCTGCTGGTGGACAAGGACAAAGCTCCGTTAGACTTGCTCACCAGGATGCTCCAAGCCGCCGGAAGGGACATGAACGAGACCGATATCGCCAACAAGATCATAGGTTTCTTCATCGCCAGCCATGACACTGCTAGCACGGCCATCACTTTTATCATCAAGTATCTTGCGGACTACCCCCAGGTCTATGAAACGGTTTTGGAAGGTATGCATTCTGTTTCGTTACTTGAAAAGTCTATTGACTCGGTGATGAAAGTTGCAATACTGACTCAACAAGTTGACATTTTGTAACGAAAGTTTTCAATGCCGCGTGATCAGGAATTGAGCTGGTAATAAAACTTTCAATACCGACTCAATAGGTTGCGAGTTGGTAATGAAAGTTTTCAATACCGTGTGATCACGAATTGAGTCGATAATAAATGTTTCAACCGACTCAATAGGTTGTCAATTGGTAATGAAAGTTTCAATACCGACTCAATAGGTAGTCGATTGTTAATCAAAGTTTCAATACCGACTCAATAGGTTGTCCATTAGTATTGAAAATTTTCAGTACCGTGTGACCAGCAGTTAAGTTGGTAATGAAATTTTCATTACCGACTCAACATATGTTGAGTCTATGTTGAGTCGATAATGAAAGTTTTATTACCAACCCAATGCTATTTGGTCGAATAGTGGTTACAATACCGACTAACTATGGTTGGGTCAATAGTGAATGATTCATTTCCGACACACATCTTCCGGTCAGTTCCTCTGTAGCGGAAGAAGTAATAAGGTATAGTGGTTTTGTTTTGTTGGGAGCAGAACAAAGAGAGATAGCCGAGTCGAAAGGCGCCGGAGAGTTGCTTAATTGGGTAGACATAAAAAAGATGAAGTACTCTTGGAATGTGGCATGCGAGGTCATGAGGCTTGCTCCTCCTGCTCAAGGTGCTTTCCGAGAGGCCATCACTGACTTCACTTACGCTGGCTACACTATCCCCAAGGGCTGGAAGGTACATATATCTATATATATGTGCTCTCTGTAACTGTAATAACCCCTTATGCTCCTTCACCATTTACATATGTTGCAATGCAGGCATATTGGACAGTCCACACTGCTCACAAAGACCCGAAGTACTTTCCGGATCCAGAGAAGTTCGATCCATCGAGGTTCGAGGGAAGTGGGCCAGCACCTTTCACGTTCATTCCGTTCGGTGGAGGACCAAGAATGTGTCCGGGAAAAGAGTACGCTCGGTTGGAAATACTGGTTTGCATGCACAATGTGGTCACTAGGTTCAAGCTGCAGGCCATCGACCCTAACGAGAAGATCATATTCAACCCATCTCCCATCCCCTGTAATGGTCTTCCCATTAGGCTCCTACCACACTGAGATCAAACCATGTTTCTAGCTTCATTTCTATATATGTTTGTCTTTCTTTTCGTAATAACCAAACACGAGTAACATGTTATTGACGATAAATCATAAGTGTTGCTTGTTTTCATCCTTTTCTTTTTTAATCGAGAAATATAATCTTTTTATTACAACTACACGTGAATTCACAGACCACCTGCATCTTGTGTTGTACTCGTCGCAATCAATTGAGGAGTTCTATCTCCGTAAAAGGAGTCCCTGCATGAATTTGAAGAGCAGCATCGCCAACAACCTATGATTATATATATAGTTACACAAAAACAATTAGCTTTCAACTTTAAGAAACGTAAGTATCTTCTGATGTAACAAAAACATTTGAACGGAGCAAGTCGAATGAAATCCTACAGAAGTGTCATGTTTGTTCCCTACTTTCCTAACCACGATCCTTCATATTAGTACTCATACAAACATACTATTACTAATTAATTTATGTCTATTTCACTTCCTCAATAATATATTTTTAGCAATGTCATTTTCACGTCACAATGACAAATTTAACAGAGGTGACTTAAAATGAATAAATGTTAACCATAACTTAGAATTCGTAAATACGCTAGGATTAATACCTTGGCCATCCGTCTGTAGGAAATTTCTGTAACCCCAGCGACATGAGGTGTGATAATAACATTTTTGAACTTCAAAATTGGATCATCGGGACTAAATGGCTCAGTCCAAGCAACATCGATTCCTAGACCTCCCAAGTGACCACACTCAAGCTGACTAAAAACAGACTCGTAATCCAACAGACCGCCTCGAGCTATGTTAACCAATAGTGCACCCTGAAAAATACATATAAGAATGAATGGTGACAATTGAAGCTTAAACATAAACTAGTTAAAGGAATACAAACCTTTTTCATAGAAGAAATAAATGGCTTGTCCACGATCCCAGCCTAGAAGTGAATTACAGAAACTGTTAATACTAATGACAAATGATAGAAAATATAATACCGTGTATGACGATATCAGAAAACTAAAGATCTCCATCATTAATATTATAGTTTATCTGTTTCAAGTTGAACTGTGTATCAAAACTAAACAATCTAACATGTAGATACATCTGAAAAACGTCACCAAAAAGTTCAAATATAATTACTAAAACTTGAGAAACATAGCCAATTTAGGGTTGTCAAGATTTTTTTACTGAAGTTTATGGTTGGCATGTCCCGTGTCCTTGTCCATGAAACAATGCTAACAACTGTCAAAGCACATGAACTTCAACCCATGACAAGGAACCAAGTCTTACTGTTTCGCTATTCAAACTCAGGCAGCAAACAACAATGTCAGCATCGTTTGCAAACTTGTGAATATCATCATGACTACCTCTCTGGTCAACCAGGTCATCAATAATGTCATTCTGAGCAAGAGACCCTGACCATGTAAATATTAATAAATAAAATATCATAGGAACAAATTTTTATTTTGTAAGTTATGAGTTCTTACATACCACTAGATTGCTGTGATTCAGAAACCCACTTCCGTTTCGTAGCTATGATCTTTACCCCAAATGGCCGCAAGCGCTTGGCCAACTCAATCCCAATATTTCCATATCCCAAAATGAATACCTGCATGAATAAAGAGAATCTCTCTAGATTGATTTTTTTTTATATAAGCAAAATTTTATAATGGACCTCAATCTCCAAGGAGGCAAGGAGATCAACCAAAAAAGGGGATCACCTAAAGATACAAACACATGACCTCCCAACAAACATGGTAATAAGCCAAAAAAATGAAAGGGGAAAACAAAACCCGAGCTCCTAAACAATGAAATAAACTCAAAAGAAAACAACCAACAAGCAACCGAACTGCACCATACTAGCTGAATAACACCCAAACTAAGAAACTTACAAGCCATCACCACCATCCATTTCAGTTCCTGACCTCCATCATCTGAATAATTTCATTATATATGAACTTAACTGTTTTAGTTTACAGGATAACATTTCTGTCTGATAGTTTTGGGAGAGATCTAGTACCTTCAGTATGTGGGATATAGTAACTGCAAATGGATTTTAAATATCATTTGTCAGAAGATTAATAGGATTTCACATGTCTAGGAATATAATTTAGCTTCTTTTTTTTAGATTTGGATCCCAGTTATCTAACAATTAGCAACTCAGTGATCTGTAATAGCCAGTATAATCTGTCAATCCACTAGTAGAGTGATTTTGATTGGGATTTAATGTCAAGCTTCAAATCAAGTGAACATATACCTAGAATATATAGTTGAAAGCTGACCAGTTGAAAGCTGACCAGTTGAAATGGAGAAAACTTGATTACTTAACTTACATGATGGTTTTCTAAGCTTTTGACACAGTTTCGTATTATAAACTACATTAACCTAAACCAACTTTCCTATTCTATTATTTAAGTCAGTTACGCACAAAGTTGGATAAAAGTATAGGGATAATGAAAAAAATAAACCGTTTACTTTAAACTATACCCTTCATCCTTGACACCGTATTCTGTGTTTTTTTTTCACTTCAAAAATGATGAAGCTAACCTCCTTCCTCAAGACCCCCAAGATATTTGTGGTGGTGGTATAGTCTTTTCCATCAGACTGTTTTCTAATACGATACCGTTTCAATACAATTTAAAGTACACGATATATTTCTGCAATCATCCAAAAATAAATTACATTATGACCAAAACAGGACTTCTCTAATAAGATACCAATTCAATACGATCACAAGTTGCTGTAAGCCGTTTATATATTATAATTACTACCTACTAGTTTCATGTTAAATTAGGCCTAACCCCAACCCTACAACTTTTTCTTAACTGAATTATCCCACCCTTCCTACGTTCCTGTGCTAAAAGAGTCCAAACCACTAGTTTTCCATCACCTTGTTTTCAGGTGAAGCTACCCCAACTCTTCTGGTTTATTTTCAACATGAAATCATACAATACTACTGAAATGTAAACGTTTGAACAATTTAACCATTGGCTAACTTACAGAGATTATACAGGATTGCAGGAGTATTGAAAGGAAAGCAGAGAAACAGAAGGATATGACTGGACTACCACAATCTTAGAAAGCACTACAGAGGAATGAAGTAAAACTAACCGTTTTCCCAAGTAATGTTTCACCAATTGGATCTCCAAGCCTTTTCTGCTTTATGGATATTTGCATTTCATTCTGAAAAAGACACAAGCTATTTATCCCGAAAAACAATGTGACACAAGTTTTCAAAGATTGCTTGTCTGTACTATCATAAATAGCACTCCCTCCACTCCAATATAAATTTCCATTTTTTATTTTAGCAAAAATTAAAGATACAAGGAGTTAGTTAGTTTTCACTTCCACACCATGTCCCCATGTGGTACCCTTCCTAACATACTTAACTAACTTGTACAAAGACATCGTAGGTAATCCATTGATAAGGCACTTCATCAAAAGGAAAGCGGACACTTATTTTGGAGAGGGAGTAAATCTTTAATCCTGTTGAAGCGTATGATGGTAATTGGAACCACAAATCAGAAAAGTTGAGACACAAGTTGCTTCAACTAGAGGAGCTCTTGGTAGCGTGCCAAGAGATCCTAGTATGACTATTGCACAAGGGACAGTGGTGGCATTGCAGTAAGGGCTCCGACCATTGTGAACTCAGTCTTTAAACCCAAGAGAAAAAAAGAAGCTGATTGGCTCTGGATTACTATGCTTAGATTACAAGCTACAAATAATCTACCTGCTTCCGAAGAAGGCCTAACATCAGATAAATGGCCATTTCCGCACATGATGCTGCATTTCCAGTTACACTACCCGGAATCCTGGCAACTTTGATTCCAAACTTTGTAGCAGCAGCTGTATCAATACCTTCATACAAGTGATGGATGCTCAATGTCAATAGTTTTATCAGAATATATGAATAGTGTATCATACAAGTTCTAGAATATACAGTAAATTGAGAAAGAGCGTGACAGTAACCTTCCACGCCAACACCATACTGCATTAGAACCTTCATCTCTTTAGCACGAGAAATAAGACTTGAATCGAACTTCTTATTTTTCACTACACAAAGATGGTACTTTGCTATAACATCAGGCACAGCATCAAGCGGGACATCATCGACCTACAAGATTGAAGATAGTACCACTTTCAAAGTATATAGCGACACTCGTGCTTAAAAAGAAAACCTATAAACTATGGCTTTAATTCCATTTACATCGTAAAACGGAAGGGGGAGTCAAATATACAAGGATTTAGTGGAAGACCAGGTAGTGAAAGACCATTTTTATGAACTGGAAAAGTTACAAAACCAAGAACCAAGCTGTTTCCAAAATGTAGTTGGGGTGGCAACCAGAATACATAATTAAAAACTCTTTGGGGTCTTCAATACTAGAATACTCCTCCAATTCATCCTACTAACTGCTATCTTTGCAGTTAAGTCATGACTTTTCATCTCTTTTCCTCAATTGATGCTTATCCCAAACTCTATGTTACCAACCCGAGTACTGGTAACAGACAAGATGAGGACGTCTGGCCAGACAAGGGCCTTGGGGCGAGCAAGGATCGATATCAGCTGAAGTACATAAGGAAGAAGCCAGCACGAGACACCGAGGCAAAGAATGGTGGCTAAAAGGGTAGTATCTTTAGTTTCCTCAAAGTACTAGTTTTAAAGTAATTTTGAGCAGAAAAGAAGATTACCTGGATAAAGGGGTAGTTCTGCAAGTGTTCTCTAGTGTACTGTGTAGAAGTAGGAAAATCAAACCCACAAAAGAGAACATTAGTGGTGTGCATGTTGCTATTGGTGGCCGCTGCCTCAACCTGGCTGCAACAAGACACTTTTTCAGGAATCTGTCACCAAAATGCACTAAATAAGTTTTGCATCATAACTAACATCATAATCATGGATAAACATAAAAACATAGTAACAAATTACTGCCTCACAATCACGTCTGGTTCTTCACACCTGGTATTATTAAGTCTGAACAAAATTCTGAATGTTCTTCGACACTAGCGATTGGAATTCAAGCAATAAAAAATGCTGGTACTTGAACAGATCCACACTATTCATGCAACAGAAAAAATGCAATATACTTTTGCTGTACTTTGCATATAAGGACATGGCAAATAACCCAAACTATATACATTTCCCTACAAATCACGTTACATTACAAGGAAGACTGAATAATATCATGAAAGCTCCTTGAGACTTGAACCAAATAGCACAATTATATTAAAATAAATCTCTCTCTCACAGGACAGACATAGTTTTGGGAACTTCAACTACATGTTCTGCATCTTTGAATCAGAGGGAGATAATAATAATCCTTCTTTGGAGGGGCATTAAACTACAAATCCCCTACATTTTGGAGGAAAATGGTCAATGGAAGTTTCTCCTCCACCCAAGCATCAAACATCTAAGTGGGTCGTACAAGATTTGTTCTTGGAGGATACCCATATATAAAATCCTTAATTTTCTGAACTAAGAATGAAAATCTGTGTCCTCAACCTTCTCACGAAGACAATATTATGGAACCAAAATACAGAAGTTCCACCAATTCACATGAAAACGCCAAACCGTGAAGCCAATAGCAGATTCCCTTGGGAATGAAGTTGTTCAGTACAATATATACAATGAAGTTGCAAAACTAAGAAAAATGGAGAGAACCTGCTACTGCGAACCGAAGCAGAACCGATTCGGATCTTGCTCTTGGTTGTTGCTCAGTGTCGCGCCTTTGACTTGAGGTGGATCTAGTGGTGTGGATTTCTCTGTCTCTATCACGATCTATGTTTAAAATGTGAACTACGGAAACTTTAACGGTTTGAAATTCGTCGTACAAAATAGGGGATTCCAATAATGTTTGCGGGGTAGCCTATGTCTTTTAGCCTTTTTTTTTTTCTTTTTACAAGTTAAACCAATAAATGACTACTGAAGAAGGAAGTGTAAAAAGGTAAATCCCAGAGATCTTTTCTCTCTCTCGAGCCCTCCTTTTCACGTGGTTTATCAGTCCCATCATTTCGTCTAGCCGCCTTCTACGACGGAATGATGGCGCTGCCCCCTTCTCTTATCATCGGAGCCTCCCAATCTCCTCTACCAGTCCCTCTTCCGAGCCCTCTCTCTCATCCTCCGACTCCTTCTCACCGGAACCCACCTCTCCGACTTCCTTTCCTATCTCGACCTTGAACCGGCAGAGGATGACTACACAACCGCGTAGTGTTCACCCCCCCCCCCCCCCTCTCTTTCCCCCCGGACCCCCCCCACCGGGGTTCT
>JAYMSV010002659.1:0-10819 GCA_036897745.1 Erodium moschatum
CGTTGTGCCGTGACTGGACTTCCATAACGACCATGATTGGCTTGGGGACGGACTGCATGAGTGACACAAGAGACGGCTAAGGGATTTATCCCTCATATTGCGATATGGGAATTATATCCGTTCACGACCGCTCGATGCAGGTTGACTGAAAGAATAGCATGGCCTTGAACAAGATACTGGGTATCGTACATTCAATCATCTCATATGTCGAGGAACAGTGATTGAGAACAATAAGGATGACGGCTCTGTGCCTTATCTCAATCAGGATATCGGAGATAAAAGGATAGTGACAGGGACGACAAAAAGGTTAGAATCGACAAGAGTCAATTCGATATGCAGTGTCAGGCTATACTAACTCTCGTTAGTTTCCGCTCAGGTAGGATAAAGTAAAATGGGATTTTACGTTGATCTACCGACATGCATAGACCTAAGGGTCACACCAACTGTTGTAACTCGATAAGAACACCAATGGAGCTTAGCCTAGAGGGACTCGTCTCCGAACATTACCGCAGTGGACGGGCTAGGACAAGATGGGCACGACATGGGCTCTCGTTGAGAGGCCCATGGCCGGCCCATATAGCCGAGGCCCAACAAAAGCCAAAAGGTCAAAGCTTGACCAAGTGGTCTTGTTAGTCAATTACATGGAAGTGGGTAGGACCCATTTTCCACTAATTAATAAACTAAGTTAGTTTATTATGTCCACCTTTCTAACTATAAAATACACTTGAAAAATGATGGAGATTAAGTGAGGTGATGTATACCACTTAACTCAATATGCAAGTGTGTTGATAAATCATAACATGCAAGAGAAAAGAAATTTCAGTACTTTTTCCTCCCACCTTGGCCAAACCCTCCTAAAGAGCAAGAGCTCCATTGTTACATGTTCTTGAGTCCACAACCTCAAGAGCTACGTTGGCTTTGATTCCGTTGAGGATACCTAGGCGTCAAAGTGACTTAAGCCATCTAAACCTTGGTGTTCTTCCTCTTGAATCTCTACAAACTAATTGGTAATGTACTAAAACTAAAGCTGAATTTTCAGATTTGTATTTCATACTTTGGTAGCTTTTCTCGTGAGTTTCATGGTTGATTCCGCTGCGTTTTTGTGTTTTTATTGTCTACAACCTCGAGTTCCAACAATATTTGTGATGAACAGGTTGCTATGAAGAAGGTTTTCGATCTTTCTGGTCTTCTTATTTTTGTTAAACCTCTGTTCCAGTCTACTAAACTTCTCGGTTCAACATATTCTTTAATTAGAAAATCATTAGTCAGTGTTATGCCCATATTCAGCATACGTGTCGATTAAGGCAGGGCAAGGCTCAATCAGATTGTCGATTAAGGAGAGTGCAGTTGTCCCGGACGCCCATATTCAGCATGTGGAGTCAGCTTCTCCAATTAAAGTCCTAGAACCGAGTAGTCTTATTTTTCAAGACCAAGCTGGTTTAAATTCAAACATCCCTGATCCTGTAGATTTTGATCTAAAAGATACATGGAAAGAGTTGGATCTCATCCCGGATTCTGTGGAAGTAAATGTTGTGAAAAAATTTGAGGCTGAGGGAGTCAATGTTGTTACAGAATGTCTGGCCGACATTGCTCAATTCCCTCATTTGTCCATTAATCGTGAATCAACCCCCAATAGAATGTTATGTGTAGATCAAGGCAACCACAGAGACCGTTAAAAACTCAAAGTCCCTTGACTCCTAATGATTCTTTGACGTACACTATTTAAACCAGATCCAGAACAAGATCTCTGGACCGTGAACGAGCCAAAGGGGTAGGTAAACAGGATAGTGTTGCCTGGTCCTACTTCTAAATGTGATGCCTGGTCTTATGTTAGAGAATTACATACTGCAGAAATTAAACAGGATAGTGTTGTAGTTAGTACTGGTAATACAGATCCCTCTAAACGCTTGTGTCCCGATCCCTCTCCTTCTACTAAGGGTGCCATTGTTAATATCTGAATTATGAGAGCCCTCTCATGGTATGTGAGAGTACTTCATTCCTCTTAGAAGAGGCGTTGTCTAAGAGATTTAATTTTGAAGTTTAGGCCTTTGTTCATTTTGATTCAGGAAGTTAAAGATGTGGTGGTTGATTATGCCTTTATTCGTAGTTTTGGGTTACTCGGGGGGTGGAGTTTTCATTATATCCCACCCATTGGTTCAGCTGGTGGCGTCCTTAGTCTTTGGCAAGACTCTAGTTTTATTATGGAATCAATGTCAGTAATTCAGAGTGCTTCTATCTGGACTGGTTTTTGTGTTTCTACTGCTTTTCGTCTATCTGTGATTAGTATCTATGCTCCGAACGGGTCTCAAGCTAGACGTTTGTTTTGGGAAGATTTAAAGCAGAGTTCTGTTTGATTTGTGAGATTGGTTTTTGGGCTGGGGACTTGAATTAAGTTTTATCCCCGAATGAACGCCAAAACTGTAACTCTTGCCTGGGGGATGTGAGAGTTTTTCAAGACATTTATACAGGATGGAATTAATTGACCTTCCTTTATTTGGCTTTCAATGCACTTGGATTGGTTCATCTGGTAAACTCTCTCGTATTGATAGATTTTTTGTGTTTGCAAAATTTCTAGTTTCTTTTAGTCCTTTGGTTCAAGTTGCTTTGCCTCGTTGTCTTTCAGACCATCGTCCCTTGTTGTTAAAGGTTGATGAAGCTATTTGGGGGGTTCAGCTGTAAAGTTTGTGAACACTTGGACAGATCATGTCAATTTCTTTCCAATGGTGTAGACCCTTTGGTCGTCGTATACTGACAACATCTCGGCTAGCTTCAGTTTGTTCTTTAAGTTGAGATCGTTGTGTGTGGGCTTGCAAACCTGGAACATGGAAGTGTTTGGGAATTCTGAGGAGAAAGTAAACAGTTTGGCTGCAAGAGGAGCGGGCTCTAACCGAGGCTGAACTAAGCCGTCGATTTTGGTTGCGAGCGGTGTTGATATTGGAGCATAAAATCTTGGACAAGATTTGGCGAAACAAATCTCGGATGTCTTGGTTTTTTTCCGGCGATCGGTGTACACGTTATTTTCACATGATTGTAAATTTTCGAGCTCATCGAAATCGGTTATCCAAGATTCGAACAGACCATGGAACGACTTCTGATCCGGTTGAAATTTTGGAGTGTGCTTTTTATCATTTTGAGCAGCGTTTTCCATAATCTTATGCCAGATCATGGGATCTTGCCTCAGTTGCCTTTAATACCTTATCCACTGAACAGAGATCGGATATTGAACGACCCGTCTCCTTAATTGAAATTGAGCAAGCTATTGATTTATGTGGGAGTGAAAAGTCCCCGGGTCCGGATGGTTTTACCTTGAAATTTTTTTAAGGTTGCTTGGGATATAATCAAACTTGATGTTAAACATTTCTTTGATTACACTGATGTGTTATTGGGTAAAGGTCCGCATTCGACCTTTCTAACTTTGATCCGGAAGCACTCCCAAGCAGAGTATCTTAGTGATTATAGACCTATCAAGTTTTTGCTATTCGTTTAAAAGGGGTAATTTCTGATTTGATTAGCGATAATCAAAGTGCTTTCATGGCTGGTCGTCAATTGGTAGATGGGGTTTTAATCACTTCGAAGATCATTCAGTATGTGAAGTGTTCTAAGGGCAAGACAGTGGTTCTTAAGCTTGATTTTGAGAATGCTTACGATTTGGTTCAGTGGGGGTATTTGAAAGAGGTCCTTATTCAGATGAATTTATGTTGGAGGTGGAGGAGATGGATTTCTTGTTGCCTGCAGGCTTATCTCTCTGTCTTGGTTAATGGTGTCCCTAGTAGGGATTTCGAGATGGTCAATGGAATTCGCCTGAGGTGCCCCTTATCGCCCTTCTTGTTTTTATTTGCAGCGGAAGGTGTGCACCAAATCTTGGAGGTCGGTAAAGAGGATGGTTATTTTAGAGGAGTGGACATTAGGAACTGGGTTTTGGTATCTCACACTTACAATTTGTTGATGATACCTTAATCTTTATTCGGGTTCCCTAGACGACTTGGGGTTGCTGAAATCTGATTTGGAGAGTTTTCAGTTGGTTTCGGGTCTTAATTCTGGGATGTGATGATGGGTCCTTGCCTATGAAGTATTTGGGTTTTCCTTTGGTTGCTTCTCAAAAAAGGTTAATTACTTGGGACCTGGTGATAAGTAAGTATAATTCTGCTTTAGCTTTATGGCATGCTAAATATTTGTCTATGGCATGAAGAATTACCTTATTCAGTCTACTCTGTCTGGTTTGCCTTTATTTTTTACGTCTTTGTTTAAAGCTCCGAAGGGTGTTGTTGAAGCCCTTGAGGCTATTCAGATGATCTTTTTATGGCAGAATGGGGGTGATGGTCGGGTTCTGGATAAGGTTAAATGGGATATTGTTTGTAGGCCCGAACATTTGGGAAGAGGTCTTCGCAGGTTGGAAGAGGTGAATGTTGCTCTGTTAGCTGAGTGGTGGTGGCGTTTTCCTACTTCTAAACGTTCCCTGTGGAATGTTTTGATTTGCTTAAGGTTGGGTTGGTCGATCAATGAATGGGACCTGTCCGGTTTGGATAATAATGGAAACTGTTACCTATTTAACCATATTTTGGCTCTTGCCAGTGATCCTCTGTTTTGTAGGATGTTTGCCAACCTGGGACTGCCTTGAAGTTTGGGAAGAGGCGATTCTATCTCGTTTTGGTAGCACGTGTGGATTGGTGATATGCCACTGAGGGTTTGGTTCCCGGTGGCTTTCTCCAGGGCTGTTAGCAGGGAGGGTTGTGTGGCCGACTTCTAGACTGACTGGGGTTGATCGGTAGATTTCAAGAGAAGTAGTGGTAATATAGAAAGGGATGAGGTGAAAGCTTTATTCTCAGTTATGGAAATTTGTGTTGTTGCCCCCGACTTAGAGGATACTCTATTGTGGAGGAAGTTTTCTGCAGGCTTCTCAGTGTCTAGTGCTTACTCCTTTCTTATGGAGGAGGAGTCTATTGGTTGATCCGTGGGTTTCTGTGTTGTGGGTTGCGGGAATTCCCCCTAAACATTGTGCTCTTTTATGGTTGGCAGCTCAGAATGCTCTCCCTACGATGATCCTTTTGAAAGGAAGGGGTATGTTTTTTACTATTAATCATATGTTTTGCCCGTTGTGTAAAGTAAGTATGGAAACCACTGATCGTATTTTATTGCACTGTTATGCTTCTTGGTGGATTTGGGGTTGTATTTTCGCGTGGTGGGGCTTTTATTGGGTTATGCCTAAATCTGTCGCAGAGGTGTTGGTGATGTGGAAAAGTGTGGGGTCTCATCATTTGTGGAAAATTTGGATTCGGGTGTGTTATACTACTGTTTGGCATTTGTGGTTGTTGAGTAATGCCCCCGTGTTCAATAAGGTTATGGAGAGTAGAGATGCAGTTTTTTGGTAATATTATGAACCACTCTTATTGTATCTTGTGGCAGTCTAAGTCATTGAGATCTGGCCTTACTTTTCGGATTGGTGCAGATGGCCAAGTTGGTGTATTCGGCCAAAGAGGAAACTTGACCAGGTTTAGTGTTTCTTGCTTTGGTTGTGTTTGCAGGTGCAGTGGGGGAACGCTAAGGGCCGATGTACTCTTTTGAGTGGAGGGCACAGATTATTTAGTCTCTCTAAGACCTGAAGATCCACCTGTTCACCCCGAGGCATTGTTCGTTGGTCTCGATGAGAGACCTAGTTTGGCTTGTAGGCTTCCCCCTGTTGTACTTATGTTCATCACTTCAGAAGTCTCGAGCGTGTTGGTTTAGCATGTCGAGAATCTGAATGGAATGAACTATAGTAAATTCCTATATGCTCATGCTACACATCGTAACTAATAAAAGCATTGGAGCTGAGTTCCTGTGATTGAAGCATCACAACCAGTGTTGAAGAACGAAGACTAAACCGAGACGGGAAGGGATCGTAGAGTGTAACTGAGATGGAGTGTCAGATTTAGGGGGAGTCCCTGAGATAGGTTTGTCACGTTGTAATAATAGCATAGGTTGATCTGGATGATGTGATAACTTGTATGTTGATTGATTACATTGTAGTGAAACCTTTCTACTAGCAAGGTGCCCCCAAACGTAGGTGATGATGTACCGAAAAGGGTAACCAATCTTGTGTTCTTATAAGTGTTTGATTGCTCTTATCTTTATCACCTTTAACTGTATACACAAGATGTCAATCAACAAGTCATAACATCTAAAAGTGACGTCTTGTAGCTGCACCTAAACAGAATTTTAATTGGTATCAGAGCTGTCACCCAACATAAAGAGGTGTGATCCATAAGGAAAATAATTCTGTGTGCACAATGGAAAGCGCTAGAGAAGAAAGCTCTGTTAGTCGTCCACCCTTGATGAATGGAACAAACTATGGATATTGGAAAGCCAGGATGAGTGGTTTTCTGAAGTCCATGGACATCAGGACTTGGAAGTTCGTGATTCATGGGTGGACTCCTCCACAAGTAGCAGCAGAAGAAGGGAAGATTGCTACACCAAAATCAGAAAAAGATTGGACTACAACAGAAGACGAAGCAGTACTGGGAAATTCAAAAGCCTCCAATGCGATCTTTACTGGTGTTTATCAAAATGTCTTCAAATAAATCAACACAAGTGTTGTTGCAAAAGAAGCTTGGGAGATACTTGCCACTGCTTATGAGGGAACCACCAAAGTTAAGGATCAAAGACTGCAATATCTCACTACAAATTTTGAGGCACTGACCATGAGAGATGATGAGACCATAACGCAATTTCATGTCCGACTCAGAGATATTACGAATGAGTCATTCTCCATTGGGAAACCTATGTCTGATGAGATACTTGTTCGAAAACCCTGAGAGTTGTCAACTCAAGATTCAAAATGAAAATAACTGCAATTGAAGAGATGCATGATTTAAGCTCCCGTAGGTTTGATGAACTCATGGGTTCACTAATGACCTTTGAGCTATCCCTACCACAATTGAAACAAAAAACTATAGGAGTGGGACTGAATAGCTCAACGCAACATCTCAATGGCCATCCGGAATCAGCCTCAAAAGAGGAAATGAAGGAAACAATAGCTATGATGGTAAGGAAAGTCATGAAACAATTCAATCGTTTTCCTGGACAACAAGTCAATCAAGGTGCAAGTCCAAATGTTCGTCGTCATGTTTCCGACGTCCCCTATCGCAAAGAAAAGGAATCTATAGAAAGAAATTATGATCCATTTTTTAGAGGAGAAAGCATTTAATGTTTTGAATGTGAAGGTTTCGAACACTTTCAACGAGAATGTCCAACTTTCTTAAAGAAGCTGAAGAAGAGTTTCAATGCAACCCTGTCCGATGAGGATGATGGGGAACAGAGGGAAAATGAACAGGTTAGAAATAATCTTGCCTTTATCACTAACCTTGCCTCTATTGAACCAGGTGAGAGTATCAATGAAAGTTCTTCCTCGGAGAAGTTTTCCAAAGTCAATAGTATGAGAAATCATTCATTTGCTAAAGAGATATAAACATCTCCTCACAAAGAGTCACAAAGTCTCCAAATACAGCTCTTAAAAATTGAGAGGGAAAAGCTGCTCAATACGGTTACGTCTCTGCAAGAAGAGGTAAGTAAACTGAATGGAGAAATTAGTCAGATCATCAAGCCTGTCATGATGCTAGATTCAGGAATAGACAAGCTAGATAACATTTTGTCTGCTAGTCAAACATTCCAAAATGTCACGAGACTATGCCATACAGGAAAAATGTCAACTCCACAAAACGTGGGGGTTCCTGAAAAGAAATATATTCTTACTCGATCTACCCCAAGATCGAGAGTAGATCACACTTCAAAAATATCTAGCATGAGCATGATGCAGCATCCACAAGTTCAACAACGTGTTGAAAGACATCCAAAGATCCAGCTATACAATAACCAGTCACACAAAATAAGTAAACCTTTGCTTCTAAAATTGACAACAGAACATCGAGAAGATGTCACCACTGTGGAAATAAAGGACACATAAGGCCTCATTGCTATCAACTTTATGGACTTTCAAAGAATCAACATAGAAGTCGAGTTCAAACTCAGAATACTCAAGAGCCATCAATCTGGAAAGTCAAAAGTGAAGTTTATCGTGCCAATATTGCTCATACCACCCTCTCGAAGTCAAATAACAATACTTAGTATTTTGATAGCCGGCCATCTCGACATATGGCTGGGAATAAAGAATATCTGTCAGATGTTCAACCCTGTCATGATGGGTTTGTGGTATTCGGAGATGGTGTCAAAGCAAAAGTCATTGGAAAGGGTAAACTGAAGTTTCCTGGCGCAAACTACATTACTGAAACCTTATTAGTCAAATTTGTTCAGTATAAGTCAGATATGTGATCTTGGTCTACTGGTGGAATTCACAAGAACTATGTGTTCAGTATGAAACAAGAACCTAACCTCTCTCATGACTGGCAAGCGTTCAAAAGATAATTGTTATGATTGGTCGCCAAGTGTAAACATTGAATCTTCATGTTTCTCAGCAACAATATGTCTACCAACTCATAATGTCAGTACAAATGGCTGCTCAGATGTCAAGACAGAAAGGTCTGAATCAAGTAGAAAGCTAGAGTCTCCTTGGTCCAGAAATATTTGTAGAAGATCAAGGAAGAATTTCATCAAGCACAAGCCGAGTGAGAACAAGGAAATTCACCGGGGTATAACAAAGAAAAAGGTACATAGAACTACTCAGCCATCTCTAACCTCGTATAAATATCAAACTTGTTTCTTAGAAAAAGAACATCTCTGACTTTGCGCCAGATAAGGTGTTAACTTCTAACCAATAAAGGATGTTGATACTCAACGAACGAACCCAAAGTCTAGCTATCTAAAATTAGTCTCGAGGTTGATTGGAAGTTCCTATTTGATGAGGTTGAATATGATCAGTTTATTAAAGGCAGCAAGTTATTAAGGTCAATCGAAGCTCTGTTTAAGTCTTTCAGTTTAAAATCTCTGAAGAAAGACACTCGATTTTCTACAACCTTCATGGTAAGTGGGTTATTAATCTTGGGCTTTGATCTCTTGGGTTTGCTCCTAGAATCCTAATTTCTTTTCCACCTGTCAAAGAGTAGCAGAGACTTCCTAAAGCTAATGGAGAATATAGGAAGCCGTATCCTATAGTTTTTAGGAGATCTTAGTTAATCATTATGCCTAAGAAATAGGGAAGAGAGTTGTTTTTCAGTTTTTCAAAAGGAAAGGTGAAAATTTGAAGAAAAATATAGCGAAGATCTCTACTCTGCTGAGACCACAACCAAAAACTTCCTCACCCTCTCAAGCTCGCTTTTGCCGTCAATGGATCCAAGAAAGTTGAAGTTTGTGAAACTCGTTCAGAGTTCAAAAAATCGTCGGAACCTCTTGAGAGCAGAGTCCGAGTTTGGCCTGGAAAAACCTGTTGAGGAAGAACCCACTCTTCCGCAAATACATGGAGCTCATTCTCAACTCCTAAATATTCCTGACTCTACTAAATTGCCATCAGCTGGTAAAGGTAAATCTAAAATCCTTCTTGTAGAGAAAGTTAAACCTGATGCATGTGAAGATCCTACATCTGAATCTAGGAAAACTGTGGATATTGATTTTGCTTCGCAACTCTTCCCTAAGAAATCCATAGTAGTTAAGGATAAAGGGAAGAGTAAGGGTAGAGAGAGTGAACAGGACTTAGACTCAGAAACCATTGCTAAAATAGTTAAGGAAATTAAGAAGAATAAAAATATGTGAATGGGAAGAATGATAACCCTGTATCTATTAGTTCTGAAGAGATAGAGAAAACTGCTGAAGAAGATGTGGCTAGTCCTGATGCCATGGTCACTAATAAAGAAGAAGAACACCTTAATGAATCAGATGTTCCTAAGGAAGTCATGCAAGAGGCTATGGCAGATGTTGTTGAAGATACTCTTCTAGAATGCACAGATCCTATCACAACAACAGAGATAAAGAAAAAAGGAAAGAGTACTGCCACTAAACCCGTAAGGATGTCCGAAAGACTCAAGCATCAGGTGATGTTCGAGGATGAAGACTTAATCAGTCCAGCTCACCATTTAAGGGAGAAAGTTGCATCCAATAAGGCTACTGCGGCATCTGCTTCAAAGAAAACCTCCAAGGCAGCCATACAGCTTGTTGATGAACCCTCATCCTTAGAAGAAGAGATGTTTACTCCCTTAAGTAATTTACAAAAGAGATTATCAAACAGAAAGATCCCTAGTGCTTCAATTTGAAGTAAAAAATTTCCACCGGCCGCTCAGCTAGTTGATGAACCCATGTCTGCTGATGATGAGACTAAAGATGATGTTCCCATAACCACTTCTCAAGGAAAGAAGTCTACAGCACTCAAGAGAACCTCTGGAGGTACTATCGATATTCCCACTATGACCTTTCATCATGAATGAGCATCCAAGAAGTGGGAATTTGTCTGGAACAGGATCATCTATCCTGAGAGAGAGTTGTCTAGTGATGTCATGGGCCTGGAAGAAGTTCACACAGTTCTTCTGAATGCGAAGCTGATGAAAACAATGAAAGGTATTGGTCTTTCTACCCTCTTCTTGTTCAAGAGTTTGTTGTAAATTTGGCTCATGGTTTTGATAACCCTGACAGTAAAGACTACCAAACTGTGGTGGTAAGAGGAAGGAAGACTACCGTTAGTGAAGAAACTGTTAACAGCTACCTGGTAGAACATCAATCTCACCTGGTATTGTCATGTATGAGCTCACATCTATGGCAAAGGAAATTACTGGGAACCCTGAGAGACGATGGGGTTCTAAGGAGAAGCTGGTTGCATCTGAACTCACACCTTTGTATTCTATACTCTTTGTAACGCCCCAAATCCGGTTGTGACCGAATTCGAGGTGTTACTTGAAATAAA